>CAUDMG010003447.1:0-165000 GCA_958450375.1 Homarus gammarus
CCGGCTCTGGGTCTAGTTCCGGCCTAAGGTCAAACGGCAGGTTTGGTTCTCTCCCGTAAAACAACAGGAATGGGGAAAACCCTGTCGTGGCATGCGGAGTCGCGTTGTATTGTGACACCACTGCCGGCAGATGCTCTGGCCACCTATTCTTTTCCTCTGCCTCGAGGGTGGCCAGCAGACCGTGCAGGGTTCGATTGAACCGTTCCACCATGCCATTTCCCTGTGGGTGATATGCTGACGTCCTTATTTTCTTCACCCCAAAGGTGGCACAAGTTTGTCGGACCAATGCACTGCCAAAATTCCTCCCCTGATCGGTCAACAGTCGCTCAGGTGCACCCACTGCCAGGAAGATTCGATTCACCAGGATCTTTGCAATCGTCGCGGCTTTCTGGTCTTTGGTGGGAAAGGCCCAAGTGTAACGACTGTATATGTCAACCATTATCAGGACATTCTCCAATCCTTGCCGCTTGTCCAGCAAGGTGAAATCTGCGGCCAGTGTCTCTAATGGTTTGGCAGCTTCAATCGTCCCTACATGCAGTTGGGGTTTCGGCACTTCATCTTTTGCTACTCCACACCTCTCGCAGCTGACTATGTAGTCTCGCACTGTTTCTCCCATGCCTGACCAGAACCCTCGCTCCTGCACCAGCGACAGGGTGCGATCTCGCCCCTGGTGGCCAAACTCGTCGTGGCAGGCTCTAGTCAAAGCCTCCTGCAAGTTTGGAGTTAACACTGGCACCTCCCTCCATAGATTCTTCCCTTCGGCTCTTCTATGCCAAACAACATCTTCTCTTACTATCAGGGATTTCCTAGCTCGGTACATCTCGCGGAAATCATCATTTTGGAGCTCTACCTGTACCTCATCCTCCGGCAGCTCTCCCACCAACCATCTTCGCAGTTTTGTCATATAGTCCATGCCTTCTTGCTCCTTACGCAGCCCATCCATCGTCCACAGTTCCTTCCTTCCTGCCCCGTTCTCCTCTAGATAGAGTATCCGCCACAATGTTGTTCTTCCCCGGCTTGTACTCTATAGTAAAGTTAAACTGCTCGAGATCCGCATTCCACCTACTTTCCACGGCACCTAGTTTAGCCTTCTCCCGGTGACTGAGTGGGTTGTTATCTGTATAGACTGTGAAATGTTTCCCTGCCAAATAATCCCTGAATTTATCCACGACTGCCCATTTGAGTGCTAACATCTCTAACTTACGAGAACTATAGTTGTTCATGTTACGTTCTGATTTCCTCAGGCCCCGACTCGCATAGCACACCGGATGCAGCCTGCCATCCTTCCGCTGGGACAGCACCGCACCTAGCCCACGAAAACTTGCATCTGTTTCTAATATAAACTCCTGAGTGAAATCTGGGCAAGCCAACACTGGTGTCTGCGTCACCTTGTCTTTCAGCTCCTCAAAAGCCTGTTGCTGTTCCTCTCTCCATTCACTATCTACCCGATCCTTAGATTTCCCATGCATCAACGCATGCAGTGGAGCAGCTATTTGGGCAAACCCTTTAACAAATTTCCTATAAAATGATGTGAACCCTACAAAAGACCGCACATCGTTCACCGTCTGAGGGACTGGCCAATCTCTTACTACCCTAATCTTCTCAGGATCAGCTGTGATGCCTTCAGCTGACACCTGATATCCTAAATAACTTACTTTTGAAGCCATTATTTCACACTTTTTAGGTTTAAATCTTAAGTTATTCTCCCTCATCCTGCAAAATAATTCCCTCAATCTGACTATATGTTGATCTATTGTACTTGAAAACACCATCACATCATCTAGGTATACAAGCAACGAGGAGAAGATCTTATCCCCTAAAATCCGCTCCATGTATCTCTGAAAGGTTCCCGGACTATTTGACAATCCCATAGGCAGTCGCCTGTACTCAAAGTGTCCGAAGCTTGTGCTGAAGGCAGTCTTTGGACGGTCTGAAGGTTTTACTTCTATCTGGTGATATCCCGCCGCCAGATCAAACGTTGAGAAAAACTGGGCCCCCGTCAGAGATTCTAGAGTTTCATTTATCCTAGGCAGAGGAAACGCATCGCGTACCGTGACCTTATTTAAGTCACGATAGTCAATGCACAACCTCAGCGTCCCGTCCTTTTTCCTCACTACTACAATGGCGGCAGAGTACGGACTCTCACTATGCTGAATTACTCCCTGATCTAACAGCTGGCTAATGTGCTGCTTCACCTCTGGTACCTGGTTTGGAGGGATCCTCCGATATGGCACCCTAACTGGCCTGTCTGTGGTCACTGGGATCTCATGCTGAACCCCAATAGCCTTTCCTATGGGCTGGCCCTCTTCTTCAAAAATATCACTAAACTCTTCTATTAAACACCTAACTGCACTCTCTTGTCCCTCATTCATTTCCTCCGTGTGCACTTTGACCTCCGTACGGGCATCCGGTTGCACTGTCCTCACATTCACCTCTTCACTGATGTCTTCCTCGACTTCCGTCCCCGAAGCCACTTTCCCAATCCGCCAATTGCCCCTCAAGCTCCTACGACTATCAGACAGATTTGCCACCAACACCTGGGTCATGCCTCTCACCACTCTTACAGCTGTCGGCAACACTATCACACCCTCAGGCATCCAACCTTCATCCTCTATTGTTAGAGGCTCAATCACTACTTCTTTGTTAGCTACCTGGCTTAATGAGGGAACACATACTGACAGCAACCGAGTACTCCGGGGAGGAATGGTTGGTCTTTCCTTCCTCTCTGTCATACAATACCCCAGGCTGATGGCCTCTATTGCACATAACTGCCTAACCTCATGCAAGCAATTTTCCCACTGAGCGGTGCTCCTGGCTTCCCTGCACAAGTGATACATGTGCGGCCAGATCTCCGCAACCTCCCCCAGCACATTCATCCCCAACAACCCGACATGAGCTTGCCCCTTACCCTGGGTCTCAATCCCTGGACAAACCAACATCCCCATATCAGTGACTTCCACCCCACATACGACCATAGTGACCCGAATACACCCCACACACGGCACTGGAAACCCTGACACCCCTTTTACCTTTATTCGAGTGGGCTGCAACACCACGCCTGCAGGCTCCAGCTCCCGACGGTAGAAAAGTTCATCAATTAGCGACACTTCTGCCCCAGTATCTGCTAAACCCCACATTTCACGACCCGCTACCAGCACCGAGACCTTAGGACACTCTGCTTTCAGCCTTAAGGTACCTTCTGTTGTGATTAAATTTGTCATGCGAACCACGCTTGACCATGGGTCCGCTCTCTCTTGGCTCATAACATCGCCGGTGGAATCTATTGGTGAGGCCAGGAACGGTTGGCGGGGACTGCCTGGCCTTGGCCATTTCCCGACCGCCAGTTCCGATTGTTATTTCCAACTCGATACTGGCCATTGGCCACGTATCCCCTTGGGACACTCTCTCCTGGTCTGGACCCGTTTGTGCAATTGAAACTGAAATGGCCCTCTTGTCCACACGCATAGCACCTCGGGGGAATCGAGCCTCCAGTCTGCGGCTCGTTCTCTCTTCCTTTAGTCAGCGGTACCTCCCTCAAAGCTTCTCGTTTTTGTTCCGCCTCTCTCAGCCCCGTGATCCACTCCTCTAGACTATGGTGAGGATACTTCTTGATCTCATCCACTAACCACATACGGCTTTGTTCCTCCTTGAGCCCCCGAGTGATTGCATCTCCCAACAGGGCCTTATCATATTTATGATCATGGTGGTTCAACTCATCGTTTAAATCTAGCATAGCGTCATAATATTCAAGAAGCGTTTCGTTGCTCCCTTGTTTCCGCGTCATCACCTTCTGAATGGCGTCGTACGTGGCCGTCGGTCCGCCATATTGCTGCTTCAAATAACAAGTTAACTCATCTACGGTTTCCCAGTCTCTGCGTGCGTTGTATACGCGATCTGCCGCAGGCCCCGCAAGATGCCTTATTATGAATTGGATTCGACTGACTTCGTCTCCGTCTAACAGCTTGAGGGTTCGGTCAACCTCTCTTAACCACTTTCCTACCTCTATTCCTGGCCTACCGTCGAACTTAGACATGGTCAACCCGGCCCCGAGACTAGTTCCCTCTCTACTATTGTGTCTCCTCATCTCCCACATTGTCTCATCGTGCTGTATTTTATACTGTGTCTTTACCCTATCTAGTGCATCCCCCAACAGAGCTATGTGTTGTTGGTGTTCCGTCTCTAACTGTTGCAATTGTGTGTGGTACTCCCCCCTTAACTGTTGTACATATACTCCATACTCCCCCCTGATTTGGTTCACCCATGCCTGACATTCCCCATTGATCTTCCCTTCTAACTGTTCCAATCGCTCCTGGTACTCACCCCGGATTTTCCCCTCTAGCTTCCCAATACGTTCCACGAACTCTTCTCTCAACTGCACCGTCAACCACAACAACCCCATTCCCACGGCGAGCATGAGTAGAGTTGGGGTCACACTCTCTACCGCTTCCATCCACTCCATGATTACGCTCATTATCCCAACCACAGAACTATCAGTCACGAAATAAAATTAACTACGCTCTGCTACCATTTGTAACCGGTCGGAATTTACTGGACTTTAATTTCTCACTTGACTTGGGGTTTATTTAAAATTAATAGATGGTAATGGCAGTGGAAGCGCCCCTTTGAGAAAAATCCCGAACCAGCACAAGAACACTTAAAACTACTAAACAAAATAAATTGTCCGTGACCCGTGGAAGGATAGCATCTGTGACTGGGATGAATGAGACACACTGTTACATTTAGACACTTATATTCCCTCCAACACTACAAACACAATCCAATAATGGTACACCAATATGCGCACCTCTTAACTTGAACTTAAAACACTACTCTGGGGAATAAAAGTTATACATGATATAAAAATTATTAGAACCTCAGGCAACAATAAATTTGAAGTATTAAGAACTGTTCCGTGCACACATGAAACAGGCCTTAAAGGCTTTCACACAATAATATCAGTCACTTAGGTACCAAAAAAAGAAATTAACTACTCTACAATGAATAGGCCTTAAGGGCACTCAACAAAATTATATGTCACTGAGGAATGGTAATAAAAATGAGAAATTAAATACTCTACAATGAATAGGCCTTAAGGGCACTCAACAAAATTATATCAGTCACTGAGGAAATGGTAATAAAACATGAAATTAAATACTCTACAATGAATAGGCCTTAAGGGCACTCAACAAAATTATATCAGTCACTAAGGAAATGGTAATAAAATATGAAATTAAATACTCTACAATGAATAGGCCTTAAGGGCACTCAACAAAATTATAGCACCCCAACAGATGCACACTTCCTAACCTAACCTAACCACTACTCTGGGGAACAAGGTTATACCTGAGATCAGAATTATGAAGAACAATCAGAGGCATTAAAAGAATCAAATCACAGTATCACTCTGGTTCCACTTGATGGCACAAACATTCAAAACAATATTATCAAAATTATCTAGAAACTATTAAATTACACCCGTAATAAGGGAGGGAAAATGTTCCTCCAGGTATCTCCTAGAGACCTAGACTCACGGTCTCAGTGTGTGACCATTAGTCTACTCAGATAGCCTCAGTGTACTCCCAGTGCGTCCATAAAGCGGACGGGAGTGAGCCAATCAGACCTTGTACAGTTGAGAGAAGCTTTAGCGTCCCGTGTCGTTTAGTTGTCGGGAGCACTCGTTCACTCAAGAGATCCTTTGCTACCCCGCTAAACAGTGACAGGCCTACTTTGATCGGTCCAATGGCGACAATCGCCACCCTCAATCCTCAACGGCAGTCTCAAACGGCAGTCAATCTCAGGTCAACTCCAGTCAACTTCAGTCAAGTGGGTTCTCACGGAAACCCTGAAATGAACTCACTGTTAGCTCTAGTTTACTTTATCACTGCCCTATCTAACCCTGTCTGAGATCGAATGAGACTTACTTGTTATACTGCAATATTTCAGCACAGGTGACTAGGCCACGTGACTATTTCTGGGACAGACGCGCAGGGACGTCTTGTTCGTGTGAGTGCTATCCGGGACTGAGAGAGAGCCCGCTTCGTGTCCTCTCAAGGCGTTAGCTTAGGCCTACGTGACCTATTTTCCGCCTAACTAATAACTCCTTGGGACACCCTTTAACATTATTCAGACTGCTAAACGATCTATAATAATTTCAAATTCAATAATAGTCCCTTAACTTCATGAATCGCATCATTATTAATCCGGTAAATAACATTTAATATCATATAGGCCTAGTTCCGCAATCTCCCACTATGTGCGGGGAGCGCTCTCTTCCCTCAGACGACCTTGAACGCTCAGTACCGCTAATGGCGGGGCATTCGAAATTACTCTGAAATTTCTGAATATTACATATATATATATATATATATATATATATATATGCTGATATATATATATATATAATATATATATATATATATATATATATATATATATATATATATATATATATATGCAAGTAAATCACTGTAGGTGCGCGTGATCTAGGTATATGCTGATAACCACCAGGAAAGAAGAAAACACGAAGTTCCCAAGCGCTTTCGTGTAATTCACATCTTCAGGGGTGAGTACAGACTAGATAGAGTAATGCAAAACAAGATGAATATATACAGAGGAGGGTGAGACCAGGTCCACAATGGTCAGGTAATGACCCTACTAATCTTTAAATGGCACACAACGGTTGGTGGTTGGGTCAGATGGGACAGTGACCCGCCCTCTCACCTGATCACAAATCTTCTTAATTACAAAGTTGTCCAGCTTGTACATGCCGTTACTCAAATTCATGTTGAATGCTTCGGTATGTTTAATAAGACTAGATTCTATGATGTTCCTACTATCAATTGAATTACATGGTAATATTGAGGAGGCATTATCCCAGTCAATGCAATGCTTGTTATCCCTCAAATGAACAAACAGAGCATTGGATTCCTGGCCTGTCCTAACACTGTATTTGTGTTAAACAAATGTTAATCAAGAACTCCCCCAACAACACAATTGGTTGCATTTATAAAGTTCCTTGCAAGGAATGTAATATGTTTTACTTAGGCCAGACAGGTAAAGATCTTGTAACTAGAATTAAACAACACAAATACAGTGTTAGGACAGGCCAGGAATCCAATGCTCTGTTTGTTCATTTGAGGGATAACAAGCATTGCATTGACTGGGATAATGCCTCCTCAATATTACCATGTAATTCAATTGATAGTAGGAACATCATAGAATCTAGTCTTATTAAACATACCGAAGCATTCAACATGAATTTGAGTAACGGCATGTACAAGCTGGACAACTTTGTAATTAAGAAGATTTGTGATCAGGTGAGAGGGCGGGTCACTGTCCCATCTGACCCAACCACCAACCGTTGTGTGCCATTTAAAGATTAGTAGGGTCATTACCTGACCATTGTGGACCTGGTCTCACCCTCCTCTGTATATATTCATCATGTTTTGCATTACTCTATCTAGTCTGTACTCACCCCTGAAGATGTGAATTACACGAAAGCGCTTGGGAACTTCGTGTTTTCTTCTTTCCTGGTGGTTATCAGCATATATATATATATATATATATATATATATATACTTCATTTTTAGTCCATATAACACGCGGACTTTGAACATATAATCAACGACCTCACCAGCAAGGAATCGAACCCTCGACCTACTGGGTGTGACTAGGGAACGCTTACCGGCTAGGCCACAAGGACACTAAAAGCAGTTCTAGACTCTGTTATATTTCACACAAAGCCTGTTCATCGAGCTGATGGCGCCGTGAACCTCATTGGGAAACTGCCCGTGCCTCTTATGTGGTGTCAGTAGCATTTTACCGAATCCAGCTGGTATGAAACGCGAGTAAAATGCTACTGACACCACATAAGAGGCACGGGCAGTTTCCCAATGAGGTTCACGGCGCCATCAGCTCAATGAACAGGCTTTGTGTGAAATATAACAGAGTCTAGAACTGCTTTTAGTGTCCTTGTGGCCTAGCCGGTAAGCGTTCCTTAGTCACACCCAGTAGGTCGAGGGTTCGATTCCTTGCTGGTGAGGTCGTTGATTATATGTTCATAGTCCGCGTGTTATATGGACTAAAAATGAAGTATATATATATGTACCTCGCGTTTCATACCAGCTGGATTCGGTAAAATGCTACTGACACCACATAAGAGGCACGGGCAGTTTCCCAATGAGGTTCACGGCGCCATCAGCTCGATGAACAGGCTTTGTGTGAAATATAACAGAGTCTAGAACTGCTTTTAGTGTCCTTGTGGCCTAGCCTGTAAGCGTTCCCTAGTCACACACAGTAGGTCGAGGGTTCGATTCCTTGCTGGTGAGGTCGTTGATTATATATATATATATATATATATATATATATATATATTTCATGTAAATCCACAATGAAAACGTGGATAAGATAAATCTTGATAAAATCACACGGGAGAATGGAAACAACGGAGTACCTTAGTTTTCGTCTTTATTCAAGACATCGTCAGAGGCAACTGAAGATGTCTTGAATAAAGACGAAAGCTAAGGTACTCCGTTGTTTCCATTTTCCCGTGTGATTTTTTCAAGATATATATATATATATATATATATATATATATATAGATATATATATATATATATAAAGAGATAGATATACAGACGAAGAGACACAGAGACACATACAGAAGGAAACAAAGACGGAAATAAACAGAGAAAGAGAGAAGGAGAGAAACGGAGAAGTATAGACAAAGAAAAATTAGAAAGGGGCAAAAGGAAAACATAAAAAAGAGAAGGAGAGTCACTAAGACGGAGAGAGCTATATATACAATCAAACACACCGAGAGAAGGAGAGGGAGACTCAAAGAGAGAGTTAGAGAGAAAGAATATTACCGCCAGGGTCGAGTTTATTTGTTGCCACATTTGAAAACTATTTTTCCTCTTTCAGTACCAAGGAAATATGTGCCAGATTATGCAAAACATATTTGTGCATCTATTTGAAGGTTCTCAAGACGGCGGGAGTGTTTTCCGAGACGTCAGCAAATGATGAAACTCAGTACAAATATCTTTGTCTTGTGTCAGCACAACTCTTTAACTGTATGACTTACGATTTGTCCCTTCTCTTAAGCTCCTCTACGTGTGTGTTGGTGTGGGGATTAGTGGATGACATCATTATGACCTGACCTCATGTTTTTAAGGTCACCCTGTATATTTAAGCCTCTCTCTGTCCATGTAATCCAGTTGCTTCTGAAGATGTCTTGAATAAAGGCGAAAGCTAAGGTGCTCCGTTGTTTCCCTTTTCCCGTGTGATTTTATCAAGATATATATATATATATATATATATATATATATATATATATATATATATATATATATATATATATATATATATATATATATATATATATATACCCAATTGCAAATTTAACTTCAATACAAAACTGTAGAGAAAATGACAATACAGACAGGTACACAGACAATCAGTCAGATAGAAAGACAGAGAAGTGAGTAAACCAGGAGAGAAGGTGAAGTAGGACAGAGAAAGATGGAGAAGAAGGAGAGAGATCATATCCAGCAAGAGAACTCCTACTCTTTCACTACACTGTCTTCGTCACTGGTCTTGCGGGATTATATTACGACAGTGAGGTTATTGTGAGCCTCTGCCAGATGCAAATTCTGTTGAAGTCTTTCCTTTCCAGCACTCTATGTCCTCTTATGAGTATGCAAAATAGGTCTCTCTCTCTCTCTCTCTCTCCTCTTCTTCCATTACTACAAGTCGTGCAAACTTCTTAAATAAATTAATAATGTATACAGGTGTATACAGTTATAGAGTATAGACGGTATATATTCATCCACATGCATAATATATCAGCCACTTTAAAGCTGTATATTCAAATAGCCGTAGTGTATACAGCACCTCATCCAAGCAGGCGTCATAAAGCCTTGGTTAACCTGTCATCTCTCACTGTATACAACACAGGACTGCTTTACCCAGTAGCAAAAAGATCTTTATTGGTGTCTGGGGAGGAAGACTGAGCTAAGTGGAGTAGTATTCATGAGGTGAAATACATCATGCATAGTCCTCGTGTTTAAGGTATTTCTCAGAGGAGTTATAACTTGAAGGGAAAACTTTTTTTTTTTTTTTTACACAAAAGCAAATGAGAACGGTGGTGGGGGATAAGTATGTGTGTGTGTGTGTGTGTACCACCACCTGGACCATTTATAAGCAATCAAGAGACTTGGGAACCAATGCGATGAAAATAGTCTTTATTTCTTACTCACGTCAATTCTCTCTCTCTCGCTCTCTCTCTCTCTCTCTCTCTCACACACACACACGCGCGTACGCCATACACACACACACACACACACGATAGATGAACCTTTCTCACCTACAAACACGTGCTTGCTCCACTGACTCAAGATAAATTCGAACTGAGATTGGGTGTCGGTGTGGTCCGCTGCCTGACCGTGTAAATATTTCAGTCTCTTTCCCTCTATATATTACTTCACTGTGTGTGCGTGTGTTTGTGTCGATTTGCACTTTTTCGACGGATTTGTGTATTGGCTTTCTCCTGTTGTAAGAGCGCTCTCTCTCTCTCTCTCTCTCTCTCTCTCTCTCTCTCTCTCTCTCTCTCTCTCTCTCTCTCTCTCTCTCTCTCTCTTCAGTTTTCCATCTTAGGGAGTCTAAATAAACCATTTAGATAATTTTCTACATCTCCAGTTAATAGAAAATTTCACCTTTGTGTCGTAGCTAAAGTACCTGCAACACAAGACGAAAATTGAACTTAAGTATCCTTTGAAAATCCAGGTAGGTTTCGTAGGTAAAGTTTGCAAAGTACCTTTGTGTCGCAGGTAGAGTCCACCAATTACATATACTCTTACATTTTCGGTGAATAGAAAAATTTACCACAATATCACTTACAACAGAGGAGGAACCTCATCTGAAAAACAGTTCCCTCATTCTCTGGCATCAATTAGTGACACAACATTAAAAAACAATACTATCAAAATTATTTAAGAGATATTAACTACACACAGCCAGACAACATCAGTAACTGAAAAAATAGTATTAACTACACAAAAAAATATTATCACTATTATTAAGAAGTTACTGAGTCCACCAATACCTGTGAACCATGCTTCCTAACCTAACACATAGATTCCATCCGCACTCCGTAGTTTTTTAAGGCACAAGCAACAGGCACCCGTAGTTTAAGGCCCAAACCAGCCTTTCTCAACCTTGGAAATGTACCTCTAAGTTCCACTGGACTCTTGGTCCCAGTGTGTGACCCTGTATCACTCGGCTGGCTTCACTTTACCCCCAGTACATCCACGAAACGGAAGGGAGTGAGCCAATCAGACCTTGTTCAGTTGAGAGAAGCTTTAGCTTCCCGTTAGTAAAAGGTTTTCACTAAGCTGCTTGAAGATATGTGGTATTGTGAACCGAGGTAGAGGAGAGCTGATGACCCCAAACGATCGTCACATCGTTAGTTGGGAACCCAGACAGCTGGTTTCCTTCGGAGATCTCTGGCTAACCCCGCTGACCAGTGACAAGCCTGCACTGATCGTTCCAACTGCGACAATCGCTAATCATCAACGGCAGTCTCAAACTGTAGTCAATCTCTCTCAGTCAAGTGGGTTCTGACGGAAACCCTGAAATTAACTCACTGTTAGCTCGTTTTAACTTTATCACTGCCCTATCTAACCCCTGTCTGAGATCGAATGAGACTTACTTGTTATACTGCAATAGTGCAACACAGGTGACTAGACCACGTGACCGCAGGGACGTCCTGTCTGTCCGACCGCTGTCGATTGACTGAGAGCCAGCCCACCTCGTGCCCTCTCAAGGCGTTAGCTTAGGCCTACGTGACATTTTCCGCCTACTTATAACTTTTTTTTTTATTATTTATTGGGTACCTCCCTACATCCTTGTGTAAGGTGAAGCATTTACAGTGCCCAACAGGGAAGCATGCTATGTTCATGGTGAGAGGGTTAGAGAGAGTGTGTGAATGATTGCCTTTATGTCTCATGAGTTAAGGGCGTAGAAGCCTGAAGAGTCAAGGGCGTAGAAGCCTGAAGAGTCAGTGGTTTATGTCATCAAGTTATTGGAAGCTCCAACAACTTGTCCCTGAATGCGAATTCGCAACTTTCGACTTACAACAGGTACCTACATTACTGCTAGGTGAACAGGGACTAATGGGGGCTAGGAAGTATGTCCAAACAACTTCCACCGGCCCGGGAATCGAACCCGTGACATCTCGCTTGCGAAGCAAGAACGGTACCGCTTCTACCACCGATCCCCCGCCTTCTAATAACTTCCTTGGGACACCTGTAACATTATTCAGACTGATAAACGATCTATAATAATTTCAAATTCAATAATAGTCCCTTAACTTCATGAATCGCATCATTATTAATTCGGTAAACTACATTTAATATCGCATAGGCCTAGTTCCAAAAGCTCTCACTACGTGCAGGAGCGCTCCTCCCTCAATCGACCTTGAAAATTCAGTATCGCCAATGGCGCGGCATTAGAAATTACACTGAAATTTCTGAATATTACATGTATATATATATATATATATATATATATATATATATATATATATATTATATATATATATATATATATATATATATATATATATATATGTGTGTGTGTGTGTGTGTGTGTGTGGTGTGTGTATGTGTGTGTGTGTCTTCTCTGTCTGTCTGACTCCCGCAGTGATGGATTGAGACTTACTCAGGGGCGAGATAACTAGTGAACAAGCCTGAGGCATTGTCCTTCTGTCAACGAGGTGAAGGAAGACTATATTCCTTGCTGCATTCATCTGTAATTTGGACTTCTTTCACACTTGAGAGAGAGATAGAGCGAGAGAGAGAGGTGCTACGAGTTCTTTTTTGGTTTTATTGATTATATTATTATTATTATTATTATTATTATTATTATTATTATTATTATTATTATTATTATTTATTTTTATTATTATTATTGTTATTATTATATTTTTATTATTATTATTATTATTATTATTATTATTATTATTATTATTATTAAAAATTTTAATACCGTCCTTATTGCTAACCTAACCTAACCTAACACCCCACAGGTAACGTTTGGATATTTATTTATTAGATGAAGTTTTGCAGAGGGAGCTTGAGCTAATCTTCAGATGATCCTAAACTTCCTTCCACACTAAAAAAATTAAGTTATTTTTTTGTCTCTTGTATTCTAATTAGTAAAATAAAAAACTTACTTTGTGTGAAAGTCTAGTTTGAAAGTGTTTCTTGGGCGGCAGAAGGGTTAAAGTAACCCAAACTGCATGAGTGAGAGAGAGAGAGAGAGAGAGAGAGAGAGAGAGAGAGAGAGAGAGTACTTAGTTTTAATTTTAAGCTCTGTCGCGGCTGTAGAGGAACTAAGGTCTCTCATCGGTCATGGCTGCAGAATGAGATGTAGGGATCATATTAGGTTCGTTTGAATTAGGTTTGGGGATAAGTTTGGTTTGGTTAAGTTAGGTTTGGTTAAGTTAGGTTAGGTTAGGTTAGGTTAAATTAGGTTAGGTCATGTTAATTTACGTTAGGTTAGACATGGATGAAGTAGGTGAAGAAAGCTTTGGTTTGGTTAGGTTAGGTTTGGTGATTTTCACAACGCGGGTTAAATTACCCGGGGGAGTAAATTGGTTAGTGATTGATTCGCAGGTAATTATATTATGAAGATCGAACAGGTAAATTGGCTGTTGAGTAATTGGGCACCATGTACTTTGAGGTCATTATATCGGGATGATCGAGCAGGTAGCGTACATATACATCACTCACTGTTAATTAACTTTTACGGGAAATTTTGCCATATTAGGATTTTATTGAACAGCTGTGGAAATGTGTTCCTACACCCCCTGTGGTAACCCGTGTCTCCAAACAGCAACGCAAAAGTAGTAATCATTATTTATGAATGAATGGGTATTGGTCGTGTAACTACGGATGTGAATGGTGGATAGTTTTGCTATTGGTCAATGGTCATATAGGTTGGCTACACGGGCTACAATATGGGGTGTAGTAACACATTTCTGGAACTGTACCAAACTATTTAAAATAACACTAACATACTAACTAAGGTAACAATAACATGCTATATAAAATAAAAGTGATAAACTCCTCAAAGTAACAGTAACAAACGACTTAAATTAACAGTAACAAACTGTTTAAAGTAATAATGACAAACTAAAGTAACAATGAAAAACTACTTCAAGTAATAATAACAAAGTACTTTAAGTAATAATAACAAAGTACTTCATGTAATAACAATAACGTACTTCATGTAATAATAACAAACACCTAAAGTAACAATAATAAATTAAGTAGCATTATCAAACTAGATTATCATTAACAATAACAAACCACATAAAGTAATAATAAAAAGAAACACTTTATTTTGCGAGACTAGTTAAGAAATTAGTTTAACACACTCACTGCTGAATCTCCGATTCAAACTAGAACTTCCTTAACCACCAAAATTACAGAAACCCCAGAGACTTAACAGAAAACAAATTATCCCACACAAGTAGGCAGACAGCAACATGTCTGTTTGTCTGTCTGTAGACTAATAGCAGATCTAGAGGAAGGAGAGGGAAAGATACATGTCTATTTGAGTGTAGACAATCAGCGAGTCTAGAGGATGGAAAGGAGCAGTATACTTGTCTGTGTGTCTGCCTGTAGAGTAATAGCAAATCTACAGGAAGGGGTAGGGGTAAGGGGTCATGTCTGTTTGTGTTTTCTGTAGACTGATAGTGGATTTAGAGGATGGAAGGGGCAACATTATTGACTATACATGGAACTGTATTGACTATTTTGGGGAAATCTTTCTGTCTCTCGCCATCAAAGAAAATTCCAATTCTATTCAAATGTTCAGCTGTATAGTTCTGGAGACTCTTTACTAGCAGTAACAAGTGAACAACCACATCTTAAGAACGTGTCAATTATTTTTTCAGCAATCCTTAGGACTGAAGAATGGAAGGTAAGTATTCAGCAGCATTAGACATTAATGGATTCTATAGATCACTAGCCAGAACAGTTATGTGTCTGGTGCCACAACCTAGCTACCAAAACGGCGCGGATGCTTACCAAGCAGTGTGCTTGCCAGAGATTGGGGTTCATCCCACTTCTGGTGCAGACCAGGCCACCGCATACTGGCCGTGTCTCCGGCCCCGTGTTTTTGTATCGAGGTGGTGGATATGGTGTATTGGGTCTGTTGAATATGGAAGGGTTCCTGTTTCTGTATCTGCAGTGAAGTATGATGTCAAAGTATTCCTGCCATTGTGGGTGTGTGGTTAGAAGCATCTGTATCTGTCACCAAATAGTCTTCAGTAGACGTTGAGTGGTGCAATGTCGCTGTGTCCATGTAGGTGTTCGTTTGTGGTGAAGAATGTTCAGTGTGTGTTGTGTATGAACCTCAGTGATTTATTATGTATGACTTGTGGTTTCTTGATTTTGGTTGGTGCTGCTAGCTGGAGTGCGATGGTTTTCGTTGGTGCACTTCTGAATATTTGTATGCCTGTGAATGTCTCTTGTGCTATTGCTGTCTTCGTGGTGATGTGGTGCTTCATGGTGAGGGTATAGTCGAATATCACTCCTGGTACTCTGTCTCTCTTATAGGGTATTGGGTTGTTGGTGTTTGGGTTTAGGTATATGTGGCGAGGTTGATGTCTTTTTGTGCAAAAGTAGGTGATTTGTGATTTGTTGGAGTTTGCTTGAATACGCCATTTGAATTCCCACTTTGTGATCTGTTCGAGTTCCCTTCGTATTTTTTTCTGTGAGGTATTCAAGTTAGTGCTGTTCCGTGTCTGACTAGTTCTGCTATGTCGATGCACTGTATGGTCACTGTATGGGGTCAGGCAAGTCATTAGTGCAAAGTATGTATAGTGTTTGGGAGAAGACTGAGCCTTGTGGAACTCCTGCGTTCATTAGGAAGTAGTCTGAATTTTCGTGTTTGAATTTAATTCTCATTTCTCTGTCTGTTGGAAAGTTGCTTAGGAGATACAAATCAACTACAGGCAGCACCCTACAGTATACACCCCCTCGCGGGTCATTTCACCATTTGCTTAGGAATTCGTCCTTTTGATTGGCCGTTTACTCTCTCCGACTCCGGCCTCTTCACTGCACTGACTATCAGTGACCCGGTGATACTGATAGTACGCGAGGAGGTATTTACAGTAAGGGATTATCTATAGTTGTTTTGTATCTTTCTCTCTGAGGAAGGCATGACGCCGAAATCTAAGAGAATAATCCTGCTACTTTCTGTGTTTCCTTATTTCCACAATTCACTCATATAGGATATTATAATAGGGTGTGGTTTTTAAATATGCACATCCAAATTTACATTTAGTTCCAGGGTTGAACATTACTTTGAAATAAGATAAGTAACAAAGATTAAATTAGCAAGAGTATAATATTATCCATAATTTTACTTAGTAAATAGCTTTGATTCCTGAGCTTTGCTTTATCGTGGAACATAGTTTATCTTTTATTGTATATATTTCACTAACATTGCTGACCCTTCAGTACTAGAAACCTTGTGGTGATAACGTCAGGAACTGAGATAATTCAAGGCTTGTAATATTGTTAACTTTAATCTAGGATTTATTGTCAGTATGACTAACACTTACAGAAGTAAAGTATTGTTTGATTTCCAGATGGAGGTAAAGTTCTTGTAATTTAGTATTTTACGTATGCATTTTTTTCAGGTGCAGATAAAGTATTTGCGTATTTTTCCGCCCCTCGGTGGCTTCTCCGAACGTGTGGTAATGTTGGAATCACTTTACGACAGAATCGGTAACGTGAACAGAGTAGTTGTTGGTTATGTGAGGAGAGCATTTGTTGGTAACGTGAGGAGAGCAGTTGTTAGTAACGTGGGGAGAACAGTTGTTGGTAACGTGAGCAGAGTAGTTGTTGGTAATGTAAGGAGAGCAGTTGTTGGTAACGTGAGGAGAGCAGTTGTTAGTAACGTGAGGAGAGCAGTTGTTGGTAATGTGAGGAGAGCAGTTGTTGGTAACGTGAGGAGAGCAGTTGTTGGTAACGTGAGCAGAGTAGTTGTTGGTAATGTGAGGAGAGCAGGTGTTGGTAACGTGAGGAGAGCATTTGTTAGTAACGTGAGGAGAGCAGTTGTTGGTAACGTGAGCAGAGTAGTTGTTGGTAATGTGAGGAGAGCAGTTGTTGGTAACGTGAAGAGAGCAGTTGTTGGTAATGTGAGGAGAGCAGTTGTTAGCAACGTGAGGAGAGCAGTTAGTAGTAAAGTGAGGAGAGCAGTTGTTGGTAATGTGAGGAGAGCAGTTGTTGGTAACGTGAGGAGAGCAGTTGTTAGTTACGTGAGGAGAGCAGTTGTTGGTAACGTGAGGAGAGCAGGTGTTAGTCACACGAGGAGAGCAGTTGTTGGTAACGTGAGGAGAGCAGTTGTTGGTAACGTGAGGAGAGCAATTGTTGGTAACGTGAGGAGAGCAGTTGTTGGTAATGTGTTCAGAAAAGCCACCGAGGGGTATAACACTATAACTGTAATCATTTGTTAACGTGTCACACATTTAACAATATGGTGATTGTACATCACCATTTTTGTCTGCCTTCAGAGGAAAACTACTGGTTTTTTGTCGTTTTATTTCGAATATTCTACTAGAAAATGACTGGGGTTTTTTTTGCGCACAGGTTGTCAACCTGAATTGTTCGCCAAAAGCGTTAAGTAACAATAATCAACTAGAGTTCCCTGATACTAACCGCCACAATAGACTTTTCTCCGCGGCCGTCAAGATTAACTATAGGTATAAAGTTTGTTTACAATTAGTGGCACCAGAGCAGATGACACCGCCTGTACATGAGGCTTCAGCCTTGTAACCTTCCTCCCATTTTCACCATAGAAAAAGTAAGTTATGGTTTCCATGATATATATTTTAGGTGAAGCGTGTGTTTTGCCTTTTTCTTCATATTAATGTGAATATTATCACAAAGTGATGATAAACCATTAGGTAAATGAAGTGTCCCTCAGACGTCATCGTGCACCATTGTTTCTGCATCATAGATATTTTTTCCTCATTCCATTTCTTAGTAAACATATATGTCAGTATATGTGAATTATATAATTATTTATTTAATATACCGTGAATGAGTAGCAATAGAAACAAATTTAAAACAAATGAGAAAGTAATGATGTTTCACAATAACTTTTCACAGTTCATTATGAGTGTGACGAGGAAGAGGACGAGGGTTTGTGCAGACAACGAGATTAACGCCTGGAGTTTTAATCACCACTTCCGTTGACGGAGGTCCTTGTGTTTACAACCAGAGTTAAAAAAAAAGACTCGCGAAGGACACCGCGCTACAGTGCTTGGCGGGGAGGTGTGGCGATAAAATGAACTAATTCCAACATAATAAGTAAATTTTACCACCACATTTCCCCTTCAAGCATTGTAGTGAGGTGTTATTCGCGATTAAAATTGTTTAAGACTCTGGTTGTAAACACGACGACCTCCGTCAATGGAACAGGTAATTAACACTCCGGGCGTAATTCTCTTCTGTTAGCATTGAACTCAAAGGATGATGGAGCTAGTGTCCCCACAGTGTAGTGGAACACCATGGAAGAGTCAGGCATTGTTTTCAAGGTATTTTTTTGTTATCTATCTATTATATATGTTATAATAATAAAGCCTTCATAACTGTGCTGTTCACGTAATACAAAAAGCCAAATAATATTATTTATCAGTATGTTTATTACGTTAGGTAAAGTAAAGTATAAAATGAAGTATTATGGAGACATACTTTATTTAAAATGTTTCTAGAATACTTTTGGCCTGATTGATATTAGGTTGACCAATTATTATAACATTTATTGGAGCTTACATGGATACAAAATTTCCAATAATCCTTTATATAATCCATATTTTTTTGCAATAAAACACCGGTTCCTGAAACTGTTATGATCACATATGAAAACTTTCCGGTTAACCACAACAGAAAATATAATACAAAAGGTAATATTCATAAATTTATTTTTCATAACGAAATGCAATTTTTAAGGAATCAGCCTTGAAGATGACATGTGCGATGAAGGGATTAAAGTAACAATACTAAACTACTTAAAGTAACAATAAAAAACTACTTAAAGTAACAATAATAAACTACTTAAAGTAACAATAATAAACTACTTAAAATAACAATAATAAACTACTTAAAATAACAATGACAAACTACTTAAAGTAACAATAATAAACTACTTAAAGCAATAATAACCTAATAAGATATTGCTGTTTCTGAAAATAGTGCCTTTGATTGATGGTCATTTATTTCAGATTTAATCTATTTTCGTCCAGTGGCTTATTTGGTTAGGTTAGATTAGATATGGGTGAGTTAGGTTAGTATAGGTCAGATATGGATGAATTAGATAAGGTTAGTCGAAGATTGATTGGGTAAGATTAAACTTGGTTAGGTTTGATCAAAGTAGGCTAGGTTTGATTAGTTGGGTTAAATTAGTTTAGGTTAGGTAATGATGGGTTTAGGTTAGGTTTAATTGATTTGAGTGTGATAAACTTTTCTCTCCTCAATTTTTAATATAATGGAAATAAAAATTGCTGTGAGTTTGTAGATATAACGTGGCGACCAGTCTTGCCACCAGCAATAAATTAAATGCCCTGAACTATAATAATCAAGTGTGTCATGACTCAGTTATCAACCAATAACCTGTACGCTTTCGTGAATTGTAAGAGTCATCCGAGAAGAAACAACGTTTCCAGAATCTGTCCTCATCACCTGTGTCATCTCTTATCGTGAAATTCTCCACTGAAATTCTAATATATATAGAAACTAGCTGAAAGATAAGAGAAAATTGGAGAGAGAGAGAGAGAGAGAGATAGAGAGAGAGAGAGAGAGAGAGAGAGAGAGAGAGAGAGAGAGAGAGAGAGAGAGAGAGAGAGAGAGAGAGAGTTTTGACCTCATCATGAAGCACATTAACAGCCTCTTGAGAGACACACATTACTAATCCATTCATCATCTTCCTGTCATGTCATCTTGGACTGTCTTATTTACTCTTTAAAGAGTGACGAAAACGAAGTTAGAGTGAAGACACTTAAAGACTGACGAGGACGAAGTTGAAAGTGAGTGAATATGTCCCAAGGATATCACAGCTGATCGTCATCTCTACCTCCCTCCCTCCCCTCCTTCCTTCACCATAATCTCTGCTGTTTTGTTTACTTTATAACCCAACACACACACACACACACACACACATCTATCTATTTGTTTATTCATCTGTAAATCCATAAACATATATATATATATATATATATATATATATATATATATATATATATATATATATATATATATATATATATATATATATATATATATATATATATATGTATATATATGTTAATAATTTTATATATTTACTTATATAACAGGAAACTCTAAAAAAGAAAACCCTCTTCTCCAACAATAAATAATAAAATAAAACACTGTCACAACACACAACATCTTTCCCCCACACAACATGTAGTGAAGGAGGACCTTTAGGGTCGTATCAGAAATGTAAAGATTTGTTGTGCGACTCGCCAGAGCATTGTTGGCTCGCCGTTTTTCCCGGGAACTGGTGCCACCATCCCTGCCTGTGCGCCCGACCCGTGTCCTGGGTCACAATCCGCAGAAAAATACTAGTTGCCAGATTTTGGGCGAGTATCTGTGTGTCGAGGTGTGTGTGTACCCTGATGTGTTTCTGATCTGGCGTCAACAAATCGGAAGAACCTTTTGTGGGGGTGGAGCAAGATGGAGGGGGGGGGGGGGAGGGGGGTGAAAAGACATTAAAATGTATTGAACTTTACGGAGATCACGATAAATTGGTGGATGGGTTGTTTGTGTGAGTATGTATGTGTGTGATATTTGTTTGTGAGCGTATATGCATATGTGCATATATGCCTAAATGCGTGTTTTTGGGTGTATGTATGTGTGTAATGTATGTATGTATGTACACGTACACTCGGAAACCATATTCTCTAGCCCACCTGGGTCGGTGCTGGAGGTTAGTACAGTGTCCTTTCTGGACTTGGGCCCACTCTAACTATCACGAGGCAACACACGCACGAACACACACAGTCATAGTACACTGTATATATACACCTTGTTTTGTACTTCTCCTTAGTCTGTACTCACCCCTGAAGATGTGAATTACACGAAAGCGCTTGGGAACTTCGTGTTTTCTTCTTTCCTTGTGGTTATCAGCATATACCTGGATCAGGCGCAACTACAGTACAGTGATTTACTTGCATATATATATATATATATATATATATATATATATATATATATATATATATATATATATATATATATATATATATATATATATATATATATATATATATATATATATACTTTCCCTCACCCTAGCAAACTAGTTAGCATAGCATAACCAAACAGCCTCGCAAGGACCAATAGGTCTGTATATAATGCGTGTGCACGCGCTAAAATGACCTAGTATATTTTACCAAAGTCTCATTGTCCATGGGTTTTCTTACAGTTTGGCTGTGAGTTTTCTATTTTGTCTACCTGCCAGTTCAACAGGACTGCTAACCATCCTCCCAGCAACTCATATGCCATCCCAGACCCACAGCTTATATGTATTAGGGTGTGTCAATTTTGTCAACATGTTAAAAATCAAATTTGGTCGTCAAAATATTGTGCCTCTTTATGTCTAAACTTGAGATTAGCAAACAAAAATGAATTGAAATAACCCTCACCTACATCAATTATACCTTAAAGTTTCAAATATCAGTATTTCAACAAATTAATGAGACTTGATTAGAATTATTCACTTGATATTAACTAATCTCATGTAAGCATATGGATTATGGAGTATTTTATGGTTCTATAGCTTGTGTACAATATGCATGTCAGAACATGAACATGAACAGGCTCTCCGTGTGGGACAGTTTAATTCTTGTTTTGACTTGTACCAAGCGTGAGGATAAGGCGCCCGGCTCACTCTCCTTCTAGATATCATAGACGGTGGTTTGCTCTCATTGCACTTGCACCTACTCTACCAGACGAATTCTACATTTTAATTATTGTAAGTAGGGCATATTGATTGTCGCAGTTACTTATATCATTGTATAAAACATTATGTTCTAAGAAATTATTATGTTATTTCTGTTACAGCATTTTTGATAAACAAATTGATATTTTTTGAAACAACAATTGAATTATGAAACATTGAAATATTTTTCTATTTGTCAGATAGTGTGAAGATGTCAAAATTGAAGACAAGAAGTCAGTTGTCAACCCACTTGAGCCTGCTAGTTGGTAAAGGGAAGGAGCTTCCTGTATCAGAACTTCCAACAGTGAGAGACATGCTAAGATTAGGGTTACTCCTTCGAGAAAAAAATGCAAAGGACAGAAGGAACTATACAGATAAAGAACTCATAAATGACATGATAGTCCCTCTTCTGCATCAATGGACAAAAGCTAATGCACTATTCAAACCACCTGTGATTAATCAGTGTCGAACTATTGAGCTAAAACTAACGAAATTATGGCACAAAGCAGTTGAAACATCACTTGGTAAAGGAAACTTGGCCAGGAAAAATGAATTTCTGCACACACTTGATACTCTGTTTGACATTTTGACCTGCAAGTGCTCCATACAATTATGTTCTGAATCCAACTGTTCTCACTCAGGTAAGAGAGAAAATAATTCCCACATTGATTGTGGTTGTCCTCGTGAAAAGAAGATCCCTGTTTTAGAGCTTGAATTTATAAAGGCACAGAGGACAAAGGCAGAAGGCCAAGGAAGTATGCAAATGGGTTCAATAGATTATTTAGAAACAAAGAAGCAGATTGCTAATGCCAAGAAGAGAGAACAAATCCGAGAGAGGGAACAAAAGAAGAAAATGAAGAGTGAAGAAGCCATCCAAAGAGAGGAAGAGCTGTGTCAAGATGTTTATCACTTCTTTGATAGTTCTTCTGATGAACAGGAAGCAACATCAGATGATAGTTCCAAAGAGCCATCTGAACCTTTACCAAAGAAAATGAAATACAACACAAGAAATATTTCAAACATTGCTTTAGCTAGTATTCGCCACCATGCTGGACTTCGTGAGGCTGCAGAAATTGCAACTGCCGCTTGGATAGATGCAGGCCTCATCAGCCGAGAGGATGTATCTTTGGTGATAGATCATAATAAAATTAGAAGAGCACAAGAAAAAATAATGGAGGAAATATCTGATCAGCATGAAAAAGATTTAAGCGAGGGAGGGCTCTCCTATCTTTTGTTTGATGGAAGAATAGATGACACAAAAGTTTTGCTAGAAGTAGAGGGAGTGAACAGAAAGTTTCCAGGTCTCATCAAAGAAGAACACTACTCTGTCTGTTCTGAGCCTGGTGGTCGGTTTTTGTTTCACTTTGCTCCCGAAACTGAAGTAGAAGGGAAGAAACATGCAGAGGTCATTGCTGATCATATTTTATGTTGGGTTCAGGAGAGAGGACTTGGCAGTTCACTGCAGGCTGTTGGTGGAGATTCAACTGCAGTGAACACCGGATGGCAGGGGGGTGTAATGACGCATTTAGAGAAAAAACTAGGAAGAAGACTTGTTTGGATTGTATGTGATTTACATACAGGCGAGCTACCTCTTCGTCATCTCATCCAGGAACTTGATGGTCCTACAAAGAGCAACAACAAGTGGTCAGGTCCCCTTGGCATCATGCTGGATGAAGCAACACAACTAGAAATAAATACAACCTTTCCAAAGGTCGAAGTTGGCCCTCCCCTTCCGGCGTTGTCTGAAGGAGTCATCAAAGATCTCAGCACAGATCAATCCTATGCTTATCGTATTGCCCAAGCAATAAGATCAGGAGAAGTGCCTCAGTCATTGGCTCTCTTGGAGATTGGACCTGTCAGTCACAGCCGTTGGTTAACTACAGCTCTTCGTTTCTGCAGGATTTGGATTTCCAAACACGAATTGAAGGGCAAAGTGCTGAAGAATTTGAGGTTAATTGTTGAATTTATTATTGGAGTTTATCTTCCCCAGTGGTTTAGTGTGAAACTTAATCCTATGTGGGTGGATGGGCCCAATCACCTTTTGTTTCAATTGCAGCTAGTAAGAACACAGAGGAAGGTAGTGAGGGACATCGTGTTACCTGTGGCAAGAAGGTCCGCTTGGTATGCTCCATCAGAAGCAGTTTTGCAAGCAATGCTTTGCAGTCAATGTACCAATCTCCGAACCGAGGCTGTAGAAGTCATTCTAAAGATTAGAGGAACGCTAATAGATGACGACCAGTTGGGAGACTGTTCGTTTCATTCAAGAAAAGTTCCCCCAATAAACGTCAATGCCACCAAATTGTCAGAATTGGTTGACTTGAGTTTGGAAGTCTTAGAGCCACCATTGACAACAAGTCTAACTAGCCAAGAATTGAGAAACCTTAAAGAGACTCCAATGCAGGTGCCGAAGTGGCCTTCCCACACTCAAAGTGTGGAGAGATGTGTGAAAATGGTCACAGAAGCAGCGGACCATGTTTACAGCCACGAGAGGCGAGAAGGTTACATCAAAGCACAAATAGCAAGCAGACTACTGATGACAAGAAACCAAAGCAAAGAGAGTATGAAGGCATTGGTTACTTTCAAATAGACTACGGATAATAAAATATAATAATTTGAAACTTGAAACAGTAACATGTGTGCAAACGCTGGTTATGTTATAAATTCACAAATATGTACATTTAAAAATCCATTTGATGTAGGTAGGACTTATTATAAAAAAAAATTTATGCCAGAATATTGTTTTGCATGCTTAAAGACTACAATAAATTGCTACCAAATTACTCGATTTTCAATTTAGCCAGTTCACCCCCTAAATTGACACACCCTAATATGTATGGTGCAAGACCGCAGTCCAATACATACAAGTCGGGAAGTCAAGCGTTGGTTTGAGGCGCACCCGCAGATTATTCTATTAGACTGGCCGCCTAAAGGAGCCGATTGTAATCCAAAAGAAAATGTATGGGCGCATATGGTTGTTGAATGGGATGTTGAGGAGAAAACGAGTGAGGCAGTGAGGAGACACGCACATAATGTGTGGGAGGGAATAAGGAGGAGGCCGAACATCTGCAGCAATCTGGTAGATTCCATGCCCACCAGATTGCATGAAGTTATAGCAGCAGATGGAGGTTGGACACGGTATTAACCTGTGGTCAAGAATTAAATCTCCGCCCACGACGGTGCCTTGTAGGGGGTGGCGGGGGAGTTAGCTCTCTGGTGTAACCTCGTTGGGGCCACATAGACTTCGTTTCCCAACTCTCGGGAACTTGTCCAGGTATTTTATTATGTGGTTTAAGTCACTTCATATAAACATGCTTACAAAATCTATGCATTAACATGCATAACTCTTGGGAATCTGTCCAGACATTAAATATATGTTATATACTACAATAATCACATAAATATGTTTACAATGTTTATGCATAATATATGTGAAAAATATTTTTGGGGTTTCAATTAACCAATAGTCATGCCTACAAAACAATCTTGATGCTCTAAGTGCATGTATGTGTTAAATAACGAGTAACTGGTCCACATTATTTTGGTAAATAAAGAAATGAAAAGCAAGCACTTAGCCATATGGATATAGTTACACGGAAGAAGGGAAATATGGATGAACCATGGTTTTGATGGAAACAATGTGCCCTGGGACGATGCTCACAATGACGAATGAGAGAAACCTCTTTATGAAACATCTTACCTACTAAGGACACACACACACACACACACACAGTGTAAATTTATGTGACGCGTTGTCTGACTTGGGGTGGCTTTGAGCGAACCATACACTTGATATTACATTTATGTATCCTTCCTGTCCATGATTTACAACAATAACTGTAAGGCAAAAGTTACAATATTATACTAATAACACTGTCATGTATTGATACTATGACTAGTTACCAAGATACAGAGCACGATGATTATAAGATGATAATGATAGTGAAGCCTGGAAGGGTTCATATCATAACTTGTGTGTTCGTGCGTATGTTGCCCCGTGAGAGTTACCGTGGGCCTCCATGTGCCCAGGTGGGATGGTCAGAGTATTACACTATAAGTGTGTCAAATGAGGAGTGACTGATCCACATGTAATTTAAGGCTTTTGAAATATGTAGTTAAATTAAACACGATTTTTCTTATAGTTACGCGAATGATGGGAAATAAAAGATATAGATGGGGTGTGGTGGAAGCACTGTAAACGTTGTGTGGATTCAATGGGTGGTTTGGAAGTTTTTATTTCCATTCATACTTTCGTAACTACAACCTTTGGTAATTTTTCTTCGTGTTCATATATAATGAAGATAATGCAGAGTACAAAATATCATATACAAAATTTACACATAATATCATCTATACAGCGGTACTACGACTGTGTCTGTTCGTGCGTGTGTTGCCTCGTTATAGTTAGAGTGGGCCCCCGTCCAGAAAGGACACTGTACTAACCTCCAGCACCGACCCAGGTGGGCTAGAGAATATGGTTTCCGAGTGTACGTGACATGTGATAAAATACCTTACAATCTAAAACTCACGTACACACCTTTGCCTAACGTAATGATTAATTCAACATGTTATCTTCTTTTTACTTAATGCAGAGACAACATGCATTAGACAGCCGGCGTGTAATGCACTGCTTCATCCATAACTACTGAGTGACGGCAAACACAGCTTTTTTATGTTAGTGTTGTCGAGTAAGCCAAGGCAATTATTGGCACCAGATGGGGAGATTACCACGACTTTCAGGGGTAATTCTCTGTCTGTTAATTTCTCTCTCTCTCTCTCTCTCTCTCTCTCTCTCTCTCTCTCTCTCTCTCTCTCTCTCTCTCTCTCTCTCTTTCTATTTATTTATCTTTATGTGTTGAATTTTGTTTACTTATGTTGTATGGAGAGATAGCTATATGGAGAGAGAGAGAGAGAGAGAGAGAGAGCGACAGATGAAGAAAAAATTAACCTCTTTAATCGTAGTCTCTCTCTCTCTCTCTCTCTCTCTCTCTCTCTCTCTCTCTCTCTCTCTCTCTCTCTCTCTCTCTCTCTCTCTTTCTCTCTCTCTCTCTCTCTCTCGCTCTAATGAGTTTTGTTAACTTGTATTGTAGAGAGAGAGATAGAGAGTAATGACCGTAACCAGGAGAGAGAGAGAGAGAGAGAGAGACCAGTACTTCATTACGTGTACACTAAACAAAGAGACGACAAAGGCTATTTATTACACCACTCTCCATTATCAACACTACGTACACAGTACATCCTTCCATAAAACATTATATATTTACTAATGGCATACACACACCCCCCCCCCCGCACCCCCCGCCTGAAGGCTCTGGATACAGACACAAATAGATTCAAGCGTTTATTCCATGCCTGAATCGCGTTTAGTTTGGGTGAATAAGTTGAGAACACCGTGGAGTGAATCAGTATAGAACGCATCACGTCCAGGGTACAAAACATACAGGTACTGATTAAAACACAGGTGCATTAATTAAGTGGTAAACTAAAGGGGATTTTAGACAGTAGTTTTTTTTAGTGGAACAGGTAATAAGTCTACGATTAAAATTACCCACGTTTCAATTACTCTTTAATCTGCAGTGCTATTTTTTTTAATCGTCCTTGACCTTTGACCTTTGGAGATGTAATCGCCTGTCGAGAAAAGTAGTTTGATAAAAGATATGAAAAAAAATAAGAATCCAAAGGTAATTAAACTACAGGTGGGAATTGTCATTATGCAAGAGTGTCGTTAGGAATAGTACCGGTAATACACATACAGCAATATGTTCAGAAGCATTGGTGAAAGTGCATGACATGTTTAATTTGGTTAGGTTAGTTTCGGTTATGTTAGATCAGGTTAGGTTAGGTCAGGTTTGATTAGGTTAGGTCAGGTTAGATTAGGTCAGGTTAATCAGGTTAATATAGGTTATGGTAGATCTGGCTAAGGTAAGTTACGTTAGATCAGGTTAGGTTAGGTTAGGTCAGGTTAGGTTAGGTTTGGTCACATTAGTCTAGGTCAGATTAAGTTAAATGAGATCAGGTTAGGTTAGGTTGCATAATGTTAAGTTGAATTACATCCGTTTAGGTCAAGCCAGGCCATGCTATGTTACATTAGAATTGGTTGACTAGGTTAGGTTAGGTGAGGTAAGGTAAGATAAGGTCAGGTTACTTTACATTATGGTAGGTAGGTAAGGTCAGGTTAGGTTATGTTAGACTAGGTTAGGTTAGGTAAGGCCAGGTTAGGTTATGTTAGGCTAGGATCCGTGAGGTAAAATAAGGCCAGGTTAGGTTAGAATTTATTAAGATTCACTGTAATCGTTAATGTCCGTTTTACAATAAATTTCACTCGCCAAGGATTATAAATTGTCTTCAACGGAGTGAAAGATTCGTACCTTATCTGCTTCCCTCTCTTCCATCTCCTTTTCTATCTCTCTTCCTCTTCCCTTTCCTTTTCAGTTCGTCTCTCTTAGACTCAGTATATCCGCATTACTCCCTAAACGAATCCGCTATGTCAGTGTTCCTTCGCGTGGTAATAACTCCGTCTCGTCTCTCACGTTTATTCACTCTAACACGAACTTTATCTCTTTCTTCGCCATTGTCTTGGGGCAGCAAATAATTTATGGATGGCTTATAAGCTTTTGTTGTGTTTCCTGGGGTTATAGACTTCCTGGAGAGCTTTAGTAAGTGTATTGACTATATGTGGGAAATAATATGGGATATAAATAATATGTGTAAGAGGACATTTAACAGCTCACATCTCTGTCTGTCTGTTTGTCTCTGTCTCTCAGTGTCTTTTTCATTTTATTTTATTTTTTTTTGTATATATATATATATATATATATATATATATATATATATATATATATATATATATATATATATATATATATATATATATATACTGTATATATATATATATATATATATATATATATATATATATATATATATATATATATATATATATATATATATATATATATATATATATATATATATGTGTGTGTGTAATAATAATAATAATAATAATAATAATAATTAACGGTTTATTGAAAGAGCTTGGCAGCCAGAAGGCTGAAAATATACAGTTACATATTTGGGGAATGGGTTTCGAATTACAAATAATATACAAGTAACATAAGTGACACAAATAAGACATATAATAACTAGATGGGGAAAAGCTCAAACTACAGTTCATTTCAACATAGTGACAGTGCAAGGAGTAGTGTTTACTGGGAGTGAATACACTGGTTTATTACAAGTTATTGATAATTTTTACAATGGTTGGGACTGGGCTGTTCTTATAGCGATCAGTTCGTGCACGAATGGGCTGGATGCGGTTGTGGTGTCGAACAGCAATTCTCGGACAAGGGATCTCAGGTGGTAGTAGGAGCCGGTGTCGGGGATGGTGTAGAAGCTTCTTACCAAATTTGCAGATGAGGTCGTGGTGATGGTCAGTGAGAGTCGAAAGGGTCAGTGTGTTGAGCGCTTCTTGATATGTGGAGTAGGAGGGGGAGAGAATAATCTTGCATGCCCTCTTTTGTACTTTTTCTAGGTGTTTACGTTGTGTGGCATTTAGGGAGGAAGACCAGGTGGGGGAGGCAGAGGTGAGCTTGGGAAGTATGAATGTTGTGTAAACACTGAGGAGCTCGTGTGCAGGAACTCCGAGGGACTTGAGTCGGCAGAGGAGGTGGAGACGGAAACTGGAGGATTTGACAACTTCATTGACGTGTGGTTTCCAATTTAGTTTGTTGTCTATGGTGACGCCGAGGAGCTTCGTGGAATCTACAACCTGGAGTGTGTTCGGACCTAGAGTAATGGAAGGAGGTGGGACAATGTCGGAGGAGAGGTTGATGTGCATAACCATGGTCTTGGTATGGTTGATGGTGACATGGTTGTTGGTGGCCCAGTTTTGGAGACTGTTCAATAAATCCTGAAGGGCGGTATAGTTGGGAGCAGAATTGTTGACGCTGATCCCAATGGTGGAGTCGTCGACATATTTCCAGCGAGCAGGGGTTTCTCTTAGGGCATCATTGATGAGCATAAGGAAGCAGAGTGGTCCCATCTTGGTGCCTTGGGGGACGCCACAGGTGAGTGCCTGAAAGGTGGAGACAGCCTCTCGGAAGCGTACAGCTTGGCGTCGGTCACTGAGGAAGTCTGTAAGCCATGGTATGAGGCTTCTTCGAAGCCCGAGGTCAATAGCTTTGTTGATGATTATATTGTGGTCGACTAGGTCGAACGCTTTAGTGAAATCAATGAAGGCGACAGCTACAGACGTTTTTCGTTTCTCGAGATGGCGGTATATGTAATCGAGAAAGCTGACAAGACAGTGAGTGGTGGAGGAAGTTTTCATGTTGCCAAATTGCTGAGGGTCTACGACTCCTGCAATCTCAGCATAAGCCCAGTCGAACACAAAACTTTCACAGATTAGGCTGGGTATTGGGGTGATTGCAATAGGTCGTAGCTGATTTAAGGATTGTGGGCTGGTTGACTTGGGCACTGGTGATACATAAGAGGTCTTCCAGTCAGCTGGGCATCTGGCTTGACTGAGAGAAGCATTGATGATGGAGCAGAGGGGTTTAGCAAGCTCCGGGGAGAACTCCTTGAAGAGTTTCATTGGTAAGTCAATGGGGGTGGTAGAGCGTTTTAATTTTAGTTTGTCCAGGCATTTTGCTACTTCAAATTCTTCTACTAAGTCAGTGGGAAGGGGGGCTGGTAGGTGTGTGCGTGTGTGTGTGTGTGTGTGTGTGTGTGTGTGTGTGTGTGTATGTGTGTGTGTGTGTGTGTGTGTGTAGGTGTGTGTGTGTGTGTGTGTGTGTGTGTGTGTGTGTGTGTGTGTGTGTGTGTGTGTGTCGTCCTACATGTTAAGTAATGATGTTGAAATAGTTTAGTGTCATGGCGTTTTATTTCTTAAGGAAAATATCTCAACAAATTTAGGTTAGGTAAAAATAGGTTAGGTTAGGCTGAGCTAGGATGGGTTATATTTTACTTGGTTAGGTTAAGGTTTGTTAGGTTAGTTTAGAGTAGGGTAACGTATGCTAGATTAGACTAGGTTGGGTTATATTGTATTTGGTTAGGTTAGATTAGGTAGGTTAAGTTAGGTTATATTTTACTTGGTTTGGTTAAGGTTGAGTGGGTTAAATTATGTTAATTTCGAGTAGGGTTAGATTAGATTAGATTAGCCTAAGTTTGGTTATATTGCATTTGCTAAGGTTAGATTAGGTAGGTTAGTTACGCTAGGTTAGGTTAGTTAGATTAGGCTAGGTTGGGTTATATTGTATTTGGTTAGGTTAGTTTGGGTTTGGTAGAGTATGTTAGGTTAGGTTGGTTAGGTTAAATTATTTAGATTAAGTTAGGCTGTGTTAGGATAGGTTACATTAGGTTAAGTTAGGTTATGCCTTAAATATATCAGGGTGTGTTGTTGATAAGATACCGGAAAGAACTATATGACGATGTTGAGACACTGACCACTCTTCCTTCACCTAACAAGACCAACAGTTATATTTCCCTACTGGATAGTTTTTGTGACCGTCTCTCTTTGTCTACCGAGGAAAATTAAACGAACCAGCCCACTTCTTCCATATGACTAGGAACTAAAAAGAAAAGACAACGAGTAGTCTCTTTTTTTATAAGGTAGGATCTCCACGTGACCAATTTACATGGGTAAGTTAGGTTAGGTTAGGTTAGGTTAGGTTAGGTTACAGGTTTATGTACTTAGAAACGAGGAGCGAATCACCCAAACTATTACTGTATATGCAAATAAACTTTAGATTCCAAAAAGTATGGCTTCATCGTGTGTATTTTTAATAAGATGAATTGCCAGGTCTTAATAATGTCCTGAGTTCCTGAATTTCTGTAAAGTGGTAAAGCTGTTTGTTTCTATATATTTATGTATATATATATATATATATATATATATATATATATATATATATATATATATATATATATATATATATATATATATATATACACACATAAAGGTCAGTTGTGTAACTACCAGCACAGCTTAAAGTTGGCAGTCTGATTCCTGGACCCCTTCCCTCCCTCTCCCTTCCTCTCTCTCTCTCACTCTCGTTTCCCTTCCCCTCTGTCAACTGCTACGCCACCCCCCCACTCTCCCGTCCCTCTCCAACCCTGTCTTCCTCTCCCTTCCCCTTCCTCTCACCTCCTCTCTCCTACCCTCCGTCCTTCCCTCCCTTCCTTCTTTCCCCCTCCCCCCTTCCCCATTGTCCCTCCCGTCTCCCTCCCCCTCTCCCCAACCTCCCTCCCTCAACCTACACACAGACCCACATCTTTAGTACAGTTTGCACATCCTACACTTAATCACTTCCTTTACATAACACAGGAAGAATATATCAGAATAAACACAGATAAATATATAGAATTCATCTTGATGTAAAATACATCCTTTATTCTCAACCCCCACAGAATTGTATAATTTCGCACACACACACACACACACACACACACACAGGACAAAAAATACACACGTGGATATAATTAAGTAAGGGTTGAAGGTAAGTATCCAATTTACCTGTCCGTAAGGTATGCTCTTAGTCTTTCATCCCTTTAATTAATAGCCGGTAAGTCTTTGTCCATTATACGCGCTTCCGTAACTCACGACACTATCCACACTCAAATGCTTCTCTAATGACGTACTGAGAGAAATTTATACACCTGTTTGATTTATAACTTGCTTCCCTTACTATGGCACTTTAATCAGGAACTTTATAATGGCTGGTTGTTTTATACGCCATGGTCCTGGTCTCAAGATGGAGTTTGGTGAGAATTACTTTTATTACCGTGATTTTATTTATTTTTGGATCACGTGAACATTAGGCACGCCACCAAATTTTACGTTAAGATTAACCACCGTAACGATACTCTAACCTAACCTAACCTAACCTAACCACATTAACGTTACTCTAACCTAACCTAACCTATTCTAACCTAATATAATCCAACCTAACCTAACTTGGCTTAACCTAACCTAACATAACCCCAATCACACCAAACCTTAGCTAACGTAACTTAATGCTAACCTAGCCTAACTTAACCCCCCAGGTAGGAGCATTAGGGTGTTTCACTCATAGGGAAAATAAGCTCTGTATGCTTGTGATGTCGGTACCTCTTCAGTGTGTAATAATAATAATAATAATAATAATAATAATAATAATAATAATAATTAACGGTTTATTGAAAAAGCATGGCAGCCAGAAGGCTGAAAATATACAGTTACATAATTGGGGAATGGGTCCCTTGATTTACAAATAATATACAAATAACATAAGTGATACAAATATGACATATAATATCTAGGTGGGGAGAAGGTCAAACTACAGGACATTTCAAAATAGGGACAGTGTAAAAGGGTAAGATTAACTGGGAGTGAGCACACTGGTTGACTACGAGTTGTTAATAATTTTTACAATGGTTGGGACCTGGCTGTTCTTATAGCGATCAGTTCCTGCTCGTATGGGCTGGATGTGGTTGTGGTGTCGAACAGCAATTCTCGGACGAGGTATCTCGGGTGGAAGTAGGAGACGGTGTCGAGGATGGTGCAGAAGCTTCTCACCAAATTTGCAGATGAGGTCGTGGTGATAATCAGAGAGAGCCGAGAGGGTCAGTGTGTTGAGCGCTTCTTGATATGTGGAGTAGGAAGGGGAGAGAATAATCTTGCATACCCTCTTTTGCAGTTTGTCTTGGTGTTTACGTTGTGTGGCATTTAGGGAGGAAGACCAGGCAAGGGAGGCATAGGTGAGCATAGGCAGGGGCATAGATGTGTGTGTGTAAGTGTGTGTGTGAAGTTTAACATTTAGACAAGTGTGATATTATGAAGTTAATTTTCATATTGATTTGCTTAGGTTCAGTTAGGCTACGTTTGGGTAATTTAATAGAGGTTAGGTTAGGTTAGGTTAGGTTAAGTAGCAAACCACTGCTTTCAATATTTACAAGTAATGGATTATATAACTTACAACAAGATTATCAATTTTATTTTTGGTGTGATTAGGTTAAATTAGCTTTAAGTTTGGTTAGATTAGCTTAGGTTTGGTTAGATTTTCATAGATTAGTTTAAGTTAAATTAGTTTAGGTTAGGCTTGATTAGCTTCGGGTATACTGGATTAGCTTAGGTTTGGTTGGATTAACATGGGTTAGATTAAGTTAAATTAATTTAGGTTAGGCTGGATTAGCTTTGATTAGCTTCGGTTAAATAGCAAAAGGATGCGTATAATATCTACAAGAACAGAAACAAATAAAGTGGACGGAATATACGGTTGTACCGCGGCGTGCTCACACTATAGTGGAAAAAACTTCCCTGAGGTGTGCTGGCAAGTCGTAAACATTATTTACAGGTGGGAGAAGACCCCGAGTAAAGAAAACAACACAGCACTGGACTAGCAGAGTGTTGCGTGACCTTCAACAGCTCGCTGCTCTACCAACAGGATGACCACCGTTAAAAAAGAATTATGCCCGAAAGAAAGACGTGCAAATAAGATTTTTATTTTATTTTTAATCAGACAGCTTGGCTCAAGCCTAATTTATTATAACCTAACTAACCTTAACTTTATAGTCTAACGTAACGTAACGTAACTTAACATAACCTAACATAGCCTAACCTTATTTAACTTTGCATAACCTAACTTAGCTTTAGATGAGCAAACTTTACCTAGTCTGAACTAAGCTAACCTTATCTTACCTGACCTGATATTAATTTACCTAACTTTACTCTACCTACCCTAACCTAAACTAAGATAACCCAACCTTGTCTAAACCTCACTTCACCTCACCTCACTTCACCTCACCCCACTTCACCTCACCTGGTCTAGCCTAATTTAACCTAAACTAATTTTACAGGAGTTCAATATAACCAAATCTCACCTCACCTCAACCTAGCCTAACCTAACTTAACCTAACCTAACCTAACCTAACCTAACCTAACCTAACCTTGGTAGTGATTTCTATCTGATTCTCTCCTCTGTTTCTCTCCTTTTGTCTCTCTTTTATCTGCTTATCTTTGCGTGTTTCTCTCGTTGTTGGTTTGTCTCCATCTCTATGTGTCTCTCTGTCACTGTCTCTGTCTATTTCTGCTTTTATCTGTCTTTCTATAGCTCTCCCCTCTTCGTTATCAGTTGCTCTCTGTTTGTCTATCTTTACCCTTTTCAATTTTTTTCTATTTCTATCTTTAACTGTGCTGTCTCTCTTCTTGTCTGTCCTTATTTCTTTGCCTGCCTGTGTGTCTGTCTGTCTGTCAAGGTATGTTTGTGTCTTCATTTGTCTATCTCTCACTTAATCATTTATTTATATACAACTTTTCATTCACTAAAACTACTAAACCAAATCAATTCGAGATGCTGACTCGGGTTGAAGAAGTACCTGTACACAGAGAACTAACCCAACACGTAAAGGTGTCTATGTAGAATACACCTTCCTTCAGCTATCAGTATTTGACGGGTTATTATCCAGAAATATTAAAATACAACTCACATAATCATGAGAGAAGTGTTAACTTAAAGTCGATGCTGTAAGTGGCCGTAGATCAACCAACTTACCTCGACACGCCAGCAGCATCACGAGAGGTTTACCCCAGACGATGGCAACAAGAGGGTCACGTAGCGGCTGTTCACACGTCTTCACAACACAATAAGCAAAGATACCTGAGCGAGCTGGTACGTGATGGTGTTTTGTGCAACCTTGGTGTTGGTGCTTGGTTAAAGAAGGTGTTTCTTGTATGTGTAGGTACAAATAGGGGTATAGACGCTCTCACACACACAACACACACACACACACACACACACACACACACACACACACACACACACACATTTATGTACTTCCTGAATCTAAACTTACAGACTCGGAACAAGCTCTTAACAAACCACAGGCGTCAACAAAGTGCTTTTCATCAACTATTAGGCATCTCCTCCCTCGACCCAAGCGCCTCACTCACCAGCAGGCGACGCGACAGGATGCTTTATGCTGTAGCTTGTAGACTAATTACATAACAAAAGCAAATACATGTCTCAGGGTGAGGGGGGGGGGGAAATTTACTGCGTCTGAAACCTGAATTAACTCGTATTAACTTAATTTAATTTGTCCTAACATAAACTAACATAACGTTACCTAAAACTAATGAAACCTAATTAAAACTAAACATAACTTTAGTATATCAATTCGGATCTGTGTGTGGGTCTCGGTCTGTGTCCGGGTCTACGTTTGGGTCTGTGTCTGGATCTGTGTCTGGGTCTGTGTGTGGGTCCGTGTGTGGGTCCGTGTCTGGGTTCATTTCTGGGTCTGTGTCTGGGTCTGTGTCTGGGTCCGTGTGTGGGTCCGTGTCTGGGTTCATATCTGGGTCTGTGTCTGGATCCGTGTGTGGGTCCGTGTCTAGGTTCATATCTGGGTACGTGTCTGGGTTCATATCTGTTTCTGTGTCTGGGTCTGTGTTTGGGTCTGTGTCTGGGCCTGTGTCTCGGTCTGTGTCTGGGCCCGTGCCTCGGTCTGTGTCTGGGTCTGTGTCTGGGTCTGTCTCTGGGTCTGTGTCTGGGTCTGGGTCCGTGTCTGGGTCTGGGTCAGGGTCTGGATCCGTGTCTGGGTCTAGATCCAGGGTCTGGGTCCGTGTTTAGTTCTGAGTCCTTGTAATAATAATAAAAAAAAATAATAATAAAATAATAATAATAATAATAATAATAATGATAATAATTATAATAATAATGATAATAATAAAATAATAATAATAATAATAATAATAATAATAATAATAATAATAATAATAATAATAATAATAATAACAGCAACAACAACAACAACAACAACAACAATAATAATAATAATAATAATAATAATAATAATAATAATAATTAACGGTTTATTGAAAGAGCATGGCAGCCAGAATGCTGAAAATATGCAGTTACATAATTGGGGAATAGGTCTCTTGATTTACAAATAATACACAAGTAACATAAGTGATACAAATATGATATATAATAACTAGGTGAGGAGAAGCTCAAACTACAGGGTATTTCAACATAGTGACAGTACAAAAAGTAAGATTGACTGGGAGTGAATACACTGGTTGATTACAAGTAATTAATAATTTTTTCAATAGTTGGGACTGGGCTGTTCTTATAGCGATGAGTTCGTGCTTGTATGGGCTGGATGCGGTTGTGGTGTCTAGCAGCAATTCTCGGACGAGGGATCTCGGGTGGTAGTAGGAGCCGGTGTCGTGGATGGTGCAGAAGCTTCATACCAAATTTGCAGATGAGGTCGTGGTGATGGTCAGTGAGAGCCGAGAGGGTCAGTGTTGAGCGCTTCTTGATATGTGGAGTAGGAAGGTGAGAGAATAATCTTGCATGCCCTCTTTTGCTCTTTTTCTAGGTGTTTACGTTGTGTGGCATTTAGGGAAGAAGACCAGGTAGGGGAGGCATAGGTGAGCTTGGGAAGTATGAATGTTGAATATACTCTGAGGAGCTCGGGTGCAGGAACTTTGAGGGACTTGAGTCGGCGGAGGAGGTGGAGACGGAACTGGAGGATTTGACAACTTCACTCTCGTGTGGTTTCCAATTTAGTTTGTTGTCTATGGTGACGTCGAGGAGCTAAGTGGAGTCTAAAACCTGGAGTGTGTTGGGACCTAAAGTAATGGAAGGGGGTGGGACAACGTCGGAGGAGAGGTTGATGTGTCTGGGTCTGAGTGCCTGTCTGTGTATGTGTCTAGGTATGTGTCTGTTTCTGTTGTCTGTGTTTGTGTCTGGGTCTTTGTCTGTGTCTGTCTCTATGTCTTTGTCTGTGTCTAGGTATGTGTCTGTGTTTGTGGCTGGGTCTGTGTATTTGTCTGTGTCTGTTGTCTGTGTTTGTGTCTGGGTCTTTGTCTGTGTCTATGTCTTTGTCTGTGTCTAGGTATGTGTCTATGTTTGTGTCTAGGTCTGTGTCTGTGTCTGTGTCTGTGTCTAGGTATGTGTCTGTGTCTGTGTCTGTGTTTATGTCTTTGTCTGTGTCTAGGTATGTGTCTCTATCTGTGTCTAGGTATGTGTCTGTGTCTGTGTCTAGGTATGTGTCTGTGTCTGTGTCTAGGTATGTGTCTGTGTCTGTGTCTGTGTCTAGGTATGTGTCTGTGTCTAATAATAATAATAATTAACGGTTTATTGGAAAGGTTCAGCAGCTCTCAGGCGGAAAATATTCATTGGACGGAAATGACTTATTACATACAAATTCATGGGGTGGGTGGGTAGTTAAACAAAAGCTTTCATTACTGAAAGGTGTAGGAACATGAATTGAACATACAAATTATAGTCTGCAGTTGATGGCCCGGGCTGGTCTCTTGCCCTACTTTGTGAGGTCACTAGGCCACGTGGTGCAGTAACTCGTCCTCAGGTGTTGATATGAAGGACCTCACGTGGTCATGGAGACACAGTGTGGTGTAGGGTGGTGTCACAGTTCCTCACTCTCTGCTAAGTAGTGTTGTGTTATCTTACGGTCAGGTGTAAAGCCGACCCACTGTTGTTCCCAGGGTGGACTGATTAACACCTCCTGGTCAGAAGATAGTGGTCGGTTCCCAGAGGTGCTTATCTCTGGGTCTGGAGCTCACTGGTAGGTCATGGCTCTCGCTGGTACTGTCTAGTCCTGAATTCACTGGCTTAAACACTGTTTATCACTGATCAATACTAATCCAAGTAATCCCACTCCTTTCTGAAATGAAATTGTCACTTTTGGCGTGATTTTGTTGACATCCCAGTGGTGAGGCTAGGTCAAGGAGAGGGTACTTGGGGAATGGACCAACATTGGCCAGGGTAGCTGCTGCCGCAGGAGCAGGCGCCGAATAGGTCTTGACCCTCCGGTGGTCAAGGAGGTAGTGTCTGGATCTGGGTCTGTGTATGTGACTGGGTCTGTATATGTGTCTCTGTCTCTGTCTGTGTTTGTGTCTGTGTCTGGGTCTATGTCTGGGTCCGTGTCCATGTCTGGATGTGTGTCTGGGTCTGTGGCTGGGTCAGTGTCTTGATCCGTGTCTGGGTCTGTGTCCATGTCTGGATCTGTGTCTGGGTATGTGGCTGGGTCAGTGTCTTGATCCGTGTCTGGGTCTGTGTCCATGTCTGTGTCTGAGTTTGTGTGAGTGTCTTTGTCTGGGTCTGTGTCTGGTGTCATTTTAATACAAAAATTGGGAGATTGACTCAACTTTTTCTCTGTATTTCATAGCATTTTTCTGGATGTTTTTCTGACATACTTTGAAGTGAGAAGCACAATTCACAAGATATAAAGCAATCACAAATATGATCCACAAGTAGATGACTTATTTTGCAAGGTGTCTTGGGAAGTTTGACAGGTACAGGTACAGGTACAGGTACAGGTACATAGCTGCTGTAATATTCTCAGGTAGTTACGTGGTTATTTCCCTCCCAACATTGAGCGTGACCAGGTCGTAAACAGCAGTGTCGCCAATCCCAGGGAATGATGCCATCAGTGGTGCCAAGGGTGGGAACAGTGCCACCTGGCGACAATTGAGTCTCCACCAAAAAAGCAATTGTCTTTCAGTAAGTCCTTTAGATAAGGGTTTAAGAGAGGACAATACGCTAACCTAATCTAACCTAACCTAATCCAATGAAAATAAGGCTAACTATAAATACTAAACACACACACACACACACACACACGAAGTATACATCCACATCTCCTCCATACTGCCATACACACACACAGAGAAACATACATCCTCACCCAAAACACACACACACATTTCCTTCATATATGCACCGTGAAAGCCTTATTACAATAAACCATTCCAAAAGAATACCAAACCCACTCCACGACGGCCTCTTGGGGACTGGAGGACTCGTGCTGGCCATCCTCGAGCGGGTGAACACAATCTGACGAAGCTTTCCATAAAAGACTCCACTACACTCTTCACCAGACGCTTCTACGGGTCTTGATGCTCTTGTCAGACGTGCTTTTGGGACTCAGGTCTTTGAGTCTGTGGGTGGTTGGTCAAGATGCTGGTCGTGAGGATAACGAAGAGAATTTATTTCTTGGTTCTCCAGTTTATTTATGTCGTTTTATTTTATCTCTCTCTCTCTCTCTCTCTCTCTCTCTCTCTCTCTCTCTCTCTCTCTCTCTCTCTCTCCATGCCCCGTCCTTGCATCGTCCAACATCTTGAAATATTAATCGTTATATTTTTATGGCCACGATGAATTCTGCCAGCGCATTGTTCTCACTAATTTATAATAACCGCTTTTAAGATAATTCAGGAGCGGTGTGGCTTTGCAATTGCATACACGTGTGTGTGTGTGTTTGTGTGTGTGTGTGTTTGTGGGGGGGGGGGGTACATTTACGTGTCTGTATATTAATGCTTTTGTATGCGTGTGTGAGTTTTATTAGTATTTGTGTGTGCTTATGTATGTTTATACATGTGCATGTATTTGTGTATATTTTTTGAATGTGTATATATGTTTTAAGTGTATTTGCGTGTCTACAAATAGTAATAATAATAATAATAATAATAATATTGGTTGTCCCTCGTTAACATAACCAAACCATATGTTAACGAGTTGTGTTATGGAATATTCCAAGAAGGACAGACAGCTTGCCACAGCATTAGCTAACCATTACCCTGGAACACGATCCACACATTGATTAACATCCAGGTTCCCAATTACTGCTGGGTAGACAGAGGCAATGACAAAAGCATAAAGAATCTTGCCTATAGTTTCAACCTACCCAGGGATCAAACCCGAGTCCACTTACTTGCGAAGCGAGCATGCTCACCATTACACACCACATACACGCACGACACACACACACAAACACATATACACACACACACACACACGTCAACTATTATGTTGGACCATACCAACTACCTCCCCTGAACCTTCCTCCCCACCGGAATATCAACAAGTTCTCTCCAGAAGTTACTATTTCATTTGGGAAAGGAATGGAACCAGTGTTGAATAGTGGTGAACAGTGCTTAAGTCAGTGAAAAACAACTCGGCAGTTGAGTCTTACCCAAGCTAACCTTCACACAGTGAGATCCCAGGTACCCAGTGATAATTCCCCTGAGACTCCACGATAGAGAGGCCTGGGACCACACCTCAGACCACCTGGTGTCCCCATGATGCTACGACACCACGTAGTGAATGAGTTGCTACAACATCATGTGAAGTTCCTCATAACACCATCTGTGAAGGAATTACTACACCACGTGATGCCCCTCAAAACACCATCTGTGAGGGAATTACTACGCCATGTGATGCCCTCATAACACCATCTGTGAGGGAATTACTACACCACATGAGGCCCCTCATACACCATCTGTGAGGGAATTACTACACCACATCAGACCCCTCATAACACCATCTGTGAGGGAATTACTACATCATCAGGCCCCTCATACACCATCTGTGAGGTAACTACTGCATCATCAGGCCCCTCGTAACACCATCTGTGAGGGAATTACTACACCACGTCAAGCCCCTCATAACACCACCTGTGAGGGAACTAGTACGCCACGTGATGCCCCTCATAACACCATCGGTGAGGGAGTTACTACACTACGCGTCTGCTGTTCAACACCTCAGCTTACATGATCTACATGTTTAAACAATAATAATCTGTATGTTCACTGTATGTTCCTTCACCTTTCTCTAATGAAGGCTTTTGTTAAACCACCAATGTATATAATAAGTCATTTGTGTCTAATGTATATTTTCAGCCTTCGGGCTGCAAACTTTTTCAATAAACCGTTTATTATTATTATTATTATTATTATTATTACACACACCTCACACACATTCACATTCTTGTTCACAATTCTTTCATCTTCCTCAAGGTGTCGCTCCTACTCCTGTTACTGCTCTTCCTCCCTATCTTCCTCCTCCCACTCTTCCACCTCTCTCTCTTTCTCCTTCTCTGCCCCTCCTCCTCCTCCTCGTCTCCCCCTTCTTCTCCTCTCCTCCTCCCTTGCCCCTCTTCCTCCTCTCTCATGATGTAACTCTGCGAATTTTACGAGAACTAGGGAGGCGGCAGCAATTTCAGGTGACGATGCTTGTGGTGATTTTTTTACAACCACAGCCAAGTGTCTTGCTAGACGGATCACCTGACGCTTGTGTAAATTAAATGGCCCCAGACGACAGTGGTTGGAGCAGGTGTTTTGAGGTTATTTGAGGAGGGGGAGAGTCAGCCTTTTGAATTAAATGGTTTAAAAGGATTGCAGTTTCGCTCTCTTTTTCTTGTTATCTTTATACAGAGTTTCTCGGTAAATGGATGACTATTGGAGTTTGTTTAAATGAATTGGTTTATACAAAGGGTCATTTAGGGGAATTGCTTTTGGGTTAAATGCAGAGGGAAGATACAGCTGTTTTAGGAAAATAGAAAAATATGTTTGTTGTATATTTCATAAAATCTTGTTTATATGGAATATGTTGGTTTATATTATATTTCACAGAATATTACATTGATGGATTTCCCTTAGCTTGTTTAAATACAATAATTATAAATGAACATTTACAGGAAGACTTTTGGTAATAATTTTTTTAAGAAAATTCAAATATTTTTTGTACATATAATTTGAATATATGGATTAACTTCATGGTTACAGGCGTTCAATACAAATGGCTGTTACAGTAATTTTAGTACAAACAAATACTTTAATTTTTACAGAAATTTTGTATATATGGATTACCTTCGAATTGTATATGTAAGATAATGAACAAATTTTTGTTTAGAACTTTGTATTTGTATATGATTTTCTTTCAGAGTTTTCTATAATTATATATTGTTTTCAGAACTTTTCATATATAAGTATATACTATTTTTTTATAAAACTTTTTATTTATGGGCACCTTCGACATGTATTATAAAATGGTTAGTGATGTCACTCATGGAGGAGAGGGCCTTTGAGGTCAAGTAGATTAGGAAGTGTGGAGGTGAGAGCCATTCCAGACAATACTTAAGTATGTTCATACTGATGATTTTTGTTAATTGAATTGCCTGGAACTCTTGAAAATTAAATGGCCTCAGACCCTGCTTCAGAAAAAAAGGACTTTGGGTTCAATTAGACAAGGTGGTGGCACCCATTACAAGCAATATCCTAATGTGTTGGTAGCTATATGGTAAGTGATTAGTGGTTAAGGAAAGGATGGACATTAAATGGCGTCAGATGCGAAAATTGTAAAAGCTTTATTAGTTTAAATAGAAGAAGTCGTCGCCAATTCTGTAAACATCAGTAAATATGTATTTGGTTAGTAAATTGATCACCTAGAGATCGTGTATATAAAAGGCCTTAGACCAAGTCATATGTAAACAATAATAACTTCAGATAAATCAGGAAACTTAAAGCAATTTTTGACACCACCAGAAACTACGTAATACCTTTAAATATTTTTTAAATGGATCACCTGTAGTAAATTAGGTTAGGTTAGGTTAGGTTAGGATAGAATAGGGAAAGATAGGTTAGGATAGATAGTCACTTATACCTGTTTACTGAGAGGCAAAATGAGGTGAAATTTATTAGGATATACAGTACAGGAAACACAAGAACACACAAATTGTACTTAAATAAACTTAATTTGAGGATTAATTGTATCTCTCAAGATAAACATGAACACAGACTCTACTTTAATAGACGGTAAACTGAGGTCAAGTAACGACCTTCTCTGACCCGCCACGCTGAGTATAAGACGTGAATCACCATCATTAACGCTTCATTGACCAGTTGATAACACCTGTCTGTATAAATATTGATAATCACTGTAGCATATATTAATTTAATTGAAATATCCCTAAGTCGAAGCTCGAACCCAATACCATCAAGGTGCCACTTCCAGACGGTAACCACTCAGCCAATAGCCACTCAGCCAACAGCCACTAAAAAAAAAAAAAAAAAAAATTCTGAGTGGCCGTGGGTGAGTAGTTACCGCCTGGGACTGGCACCTTGATGGTACTAGGCTCAAATCCTGGAGTGGTGTAACCTTAAAGTTAACAGAGTAATTGATATCTCAGTTAACCAAACTCTTAAATAATTAATTAATTAACATTTGAAGTAACCGAACTTTTAAGTAATTAATGTATCAGGTGAGTCATTCTTATATAATTATTTTTGACTTCAAGACATTAACAGAAACGAAAAAAAAGAAAAGAAAAAGGCAGCTGTCAGTCAGATCAGGACAGGCGGACTCTGAGCTGAATAGACACAATCCAAAAAAAAAAAATTAAACAAAATCAGAGAGAGAGAGAGACACTAGCCGCATGTCGAGATTCTCTTTACAAAAACAGTGTAAAAATCAGCGGGAGATTAATCGTTTGGGTTCTTGAGCTGAGGCGGATTTTTAAGACAAACAAGATGGTGAGAAATGACGGCGTTCATTAATCTGCTCCTTTATAATATTGTGGGGGAAGACGCAGGCAGAGACGAGCTCCTTAGTGTGTTTGTACTATGGGGCGATGACTGTTACTATGGGGTGATGACTGTTACTATGGGGTGATGACTGTTACTGTGTGTTGGTGACTGTTACTATCTGGTGATGACTGTTACTATGTGTTGGTGACAGTTACTATCTGGTGATGACTTTTACTATGGGGTGATTGACTGTTACTATGGGGTGATTGACTGGTACTGTGTATTGGTGACTGTTAATATCTGGTGATGACTGTTACTATGGGGTGATGACTGTTACTATGGGGTGATGACTGTTACTGTGTGTTGGTGACTGTTACTATCTGGTGATGACTGTTACTATGGGGTGATGACTGTTACTGTGTGTTGGTGACTGTTACTATCTGGTGATGACTGTTACTATGTGGTGATGACTGTTACTATGGTGTGATGACAGTTATTATGTGGTGATAACTGTTACTATGGGGTGATGACTGTTACTATGGGGTGATGACTGTCACTAAGGGGTGATGACTGTTACTATGGTGTGATGACAGTTATTATGTGGTGATAACTGTTACTATGGGGTGATGACTGTTACTATGGGGTGATGACTGTCACTAAGGGGTGATGACTGTTACTATGGTGTGATGACAGTTATTATGTGGTGATAACTGTTACTATGGGGTGATGACTGTCACTAAGGGGTGATGACTGTTACTATGGTGTGATGACAGTTATTATGTGGTGATAACTGTTACTATGGGGTGTGTTACAACCGTGTCGTATTTTTCTATTTTTTTTATAACATGCTTCCATGTTGCTCCATATTATTCCTGTAATGACGTGCTATATTTACTATTATATAATCTAGTCACCTTATCCTGTGCTGTTAAGGTTTTAACTGTTATTATTTGTTCAAGCCCATCTTATTTCTTCATTTAGTATTGTAACAAGCATTCTTTGTTCTCTAACGGCCATCTGCATCGTTAAACGACCCACGGACGGGTCTCACTGGCGAGAAAAGACCATATATATAGTAGTCCACGAACTGACTGAGGGCAGTCCAGTCCTCCTTGTCATTCAGTTCACGTTCTTTTGAGTGACTCCCGTCACCTGTTACTTATACTTTATTTTATTTCTGTGATTGTTCCTGTCACCACCAATGTGGTATATTTATGTGAGTACCTATTTATGTCTCTTATGTGTCCATCAGTGCTTGCTTAGTTACATTTAAGTAATTCAGTGGTGTTTCATGTTAGTTAATTTCAGTGTTAGTCATTTTATATGTTTATGTAGTATTAACATAATCCAGTGCTTTATTTTTATTCGATATATTTTAAGCAGCTCTTTTGATGTTTCGATGTTTAGTATCATGTGTGTCTTAAAGGTTTCGATAGAGAATCAATTTGTTGTGACAGCCTACGAGGCTCTTTATTGTGTTAATATTTAATTTAATTAAATTCTTAAAGGTTTACTTTATTTATTTTTATTCCCTTTTGATTTACTTCACTTTCTTTTTGATAGGTTACGCCTAGAACCTGGATATTAACGTAAATTAAGAGACGGCTTAACAGTTTTGGCGGCCTTGCCAGGATTCACTAACGACCTTTTGACACTTGTGATATTCTTTTGTTTTATTTTTTTTTATTAACTAGCCATCATGGTTATCATGAGCCAAGTTGATGTGGCTGCATTTATATCAGGTAGTCCCTCCGTTGACGAAGTTTCAAAATTAAGTGCACATGAATTAAGATTAATTTGCGGGTATTATGGTATTGAAATTTCTAGCAGCGCCAATAAAGTAAAATTATTTAACGCGGTAAGTAGTCAGCTGTTAGGAGATAGTGTTGATGTTAGTTAAAGAGAAGACCAAGGTGAAGCTAGTCAAGTTAATGTAGCTGAGTCACGTTCAGTGAATGATGAATTGCGCATTCTCGAGTGGCAAATAAAATTGAAAGAAGCTGAAGGTATAGTGAAAAGAGTTGGGATACGGCAGGCGGAAGCTGAAGCTAAAGCGAAAGAAGCTGAAGCTAAAGCGAAAGAGGCAGATTCAGAAAACTTGCGACTGCGTATACAGCTCGGTCAGAGTAACCCTTCTAGCACCGATGACCTCACCCCAAGATGTAGTTTTTCTCATTTCGATCCAGCACGTGCTGCTAGGCTAATGCCCACCGAGGAAACAGTTGATGAGTTTTTCATTGCTTTCGAAAGACTTGCTACCACTTTATAGTGGCCTATAGAGTTTTGGCCCATTTTGCTTCACCAGGCGTTTGCAGGTAAGGCTCTGTGTTTTTTCGTCTCTTACAGACAGTGACGCCAAGGATTATTTATGTATTAAGGAGGAAGTTTTAAAGGCTTATGCCCTTGTTCCTGAAGCGTACAGACAACGCTTTCGTGGCCTCTGTAAGAAGGCAGAGCAGTCCCACCTTGAATTTGCTAGGAGTAAAAGAGAGGTATTCTCAAAGTGGTTACACTCCAAGGAAGTGAGTGATTTTGACTCCCTGATTGAGTTAATGCTCACAGAGGAACTTTTGAGAACCATCGACGAAGAGGTTACCTTATACTTGTTAGATAGGGAATTTAGTACTATTGAAGAGGCTGCTAAGCATGCTGATAGATTTGTTCTGAGGCATGGTAGGACTAACAAAGATGTTATGCCCCCACAGGTTCAAAGGACTTTTAATCCCTCTCTGCACAGAGCGAGACAAGGGAATACTAACAATAGTAATTTTGTGCGTGACAGGAGGAGCTGGACGCGTTCGCCACCTAATGGGGCGTCCTAATTTTCTAATTTACTTGCAGTTTCTGTTGAAAGCCGGGTCATAAGGCGGATTTTTGTTGGACAAGGCCGCAGCCAAATAAGATGAAGCATGAGAGGTTGCAGTTTCGGTTCTCGCCTCATGAGACTGATCTTTTCCAGGAGAGTTTTGCGAAGGACCAAGACGTTGGTATCTTTCGTCCCTTTTTGTTACAAGGCACGGTAAAAGTTGATGGTGTCGAAACACCAGTCACTATTTTGAGAGACTCGGGTTGTCTCCATACTCTCATCAAAGAGGGTGCTGTTGCGGCGAGGAAGACTGACAAAACGTCGTTTTGGGCTCCCTTTGGGGTAAAGGTGCAGTTCCTTTGGTTTTTCAGGGATAGCTAAACATAGCAGGTGTGCACGAGCTGCCCGTTTTAGTACGTGTCAAGTCTCCTTGTTGCTAGAGAGGACCTCATACTCGGTAACGATTTGCTGCAACAGCTTGAAGATGATATGCCCGGTGTTTTCCCTTTGTGGGCTGTAACTCGTTCTATGTCAATGACTAATGATCATAATGTAACTCCTGTTGTAGATGATTTATTTTCCTTAGAAGGACTTTTTGCTAACTCAATTGCTTCCCATGACATTTCTTCCGCAGTTAATGCTGTGACCGGGAGAGTTGCTTTAATAGCTGCGCAAGAGCAAGACGATTCATTACGGCTCTTGTTTGATTCTGCCAATGATTCAGGCCCTACCACGAGATATTTCAGTCAAGACGGTGTTTTGTGCCGCCGCTGGCTCCCACCGACTATGTCAGAGGAAGACGCGGACTGGGCGTCTGTCACTCAAACAGTTCTCCCACACACTTACAGACAACATGTTCTAGCTCTGGCCCATGACGGTCGCTTTTCTGGACATCAAGGTGTCCGAAAGACGTTCAACAGGCTGGCCAGAAAGTTTTATTGGCCAGGTATGAGGAGAGATGTCACTAAATATTGTAAGTACTGTCATTTTTGTCAAGAGGTAGGCAAAGCCAATCAGGCTATTCCACCTTTTCCACTTGAAAGAGTACCTCACGTACCTGAGCCCTTTACAACAGTACAGTGTGACATTGTAGGCCCTCTGCCTAAAACTTCTAGTGGGTTTGAATGTTAGTGGGTGATGAATGTTACTATGGGGTGATGACTGTTACTATGTTGTGATGACTGTTATTATGTGGTGATGATTGTTACTATGGGGGTCATGACAGTTATTATGTGGTGATGACTGTTACTATGGGGCGATGACTGTTACGATGTGATGATGACTGTTACTATGGGGTGATGACTGTTACTATCTGGTGATGACTGTTACTCTGTGGGGTGATGATTGTTATTATGTGGTGATGGCTGTTACTATGTGGTGATGACTGTTACTATATGGTGATGACTGTTACTATGTGGTGATGACTGTTGCTATGTGGCGATGACTGTTGCTATCTGGTGATGATTGTCATTATGTGGTGATGATTGTTACTATGTGGTGAGAATTTGCTGTGTGGTGATGACTGTTACTAGGTGGTGATGAGTAATATTATGTGGTGATGACTTAATGTGTAGTGGTGATTGTTACTATATGTTGATGACTGTTACTATGAGGTGATGATTGGTACTATGGGTAAATAATTATTTAGAGAATATTATTGGACAAAGGAAGGCTTTAGGTGGAAGAATAAATTGTGGTAAAGTTTACCTCCGAGATTATTATAAGGTATTGGTCAGTAGGGTTAAGACCGACATAAGAAAAGCAAAGAGGAATAATGAACTGAAGGTAGCAAGGGGGCGAAGTCAAACCCCAAGGGATTCTTTCAAATGTATCAAATTCGATTCCCGGGCCGGTGGAATGTTGTTTGGACACACTTCCTCGCCCCCTTGGTCCCTGTTCACCTAGCAGTAAAGTAGGTACCTGTTGTAAATCGAAAAGTTGCGAATTCTTCTTCAGGGAAAGTTGTTGGAGCTTCCAGTAACTTGCTGACAAAAACCTATGACTCTTCAGGCTTCTACGCAATTAACTCATGAGACATAAAGGCAAGCATGAACTTAGCATGCTTCCCAGAAGGGCACTGTAAGCGCTTCTGCCCTTCACTTTGCACAGGATGTAGGGGGTGCCCAATAAACTAAAAAAAAAAAAATATCAAACTAAAACACGAGAAAAGATTGGACCAATACAGTCAGATACCGGCGAGCTAACTGATAACGACGGAGAAATGAGCAATAATCTCAATAAATATTTTTCAACAGTTTTCACCACCGAAAATTAGAACATGATACCCAAGGCACCGACTATATACAGAGATAGTGAAGAAAATAGATTAAGCGAGATAGTAGTGACCGGTAACGATCTTAGTAAGCAAATAGACAAACTAAAGCCTAATAAGTCGCCAGGTCCTGATGAGATATTTGCCAGAGTATTACAGGAATGTAAGGAAGTGCTTAGTATGCCCTTAGCAAATTTGTATAACATGTCCTTAAAAACGGGTGTAGTGCCAGAATCCTGGAGGATAGCGAAAGTAATACCGATTTTCAAGAAGGGAGATAGCTCACCATCCTCTAACTACCGTCCAATCAGTCTAACATCAATTGTAGGCAAATTACTGGAAGCAATAATTTCAAACTCTATTAGAAATCACTTGTGTAAGGGCTGTAACGAGCGGGTAGATTGTCCGCCGCTCGTTTGCTTGTTCCCTACCCCACTAAGGGGGGGGGGGAGAAGGTGGCTGCTGCCTCGTCACAAGCGAGACACGATCTAGCCTTCACCACAGCTGTTACTTTTCCCAGCTGTTCGATTCCAACTCTGGTTGTGTACTGATCTGAGGTTCCTGGGGCTCGTGGGCTTATTTCCTAGTCCTTCACCATTCTGCTGTAAACTCCGGTCACCTACTCCAGCTACTACCGCGGCTGCCACGTCATCGCCATTTCCTCCACGCCCTATCCACCGTCCGTGCTCTGGCGTCTCTCCTGTGTGGCAAGACATCGCCTACCAATGCTGGCACCAAGTGAGGAAGCTGCCCTGGACTATTCCCCTGAGAGCGGACCACCGAGTTACCAGAACATTCCACCGTGCTGGTTAGAGGGAAGATTCATCTACAGCCGTAGGAAATACATGTTCTTTGTTTTTTTTATTGTTTTGTTTTAAGTAATTGTTTGACTCCAGTAATGTTTGTTTAATATTTGTGTGAGTGGTGTCAGAGTTAACTTTTTGTGATTATTTTCTTAGTAAAGAGATGTCAAACTCTAACGGTTGTTTATTGTTTCTTGGAAACAATGGTTCTTGACTTTCCTTTTTATAATAACCTGATTAGGCTGTCAAGGGATTTATATCCTACAGGCCAGGCCTTTACATCTGGAGAAGCACAAGTTGATCAATGATTCCCAACATGGCTTCACAAGTGGGCGTTCATGTCTAACTAATCTATTAACATTCTTTTCAGCTGTTTTCGAATTAGTGGACGAGGGGCACGACTATGATGTGGTATATCTTGACTTTAGCAAAGCCTTCGACAGAGTCCCCCACACAAGACTAATAAGAAAAGTGGAGGCTCATGGCATTGAAGGAAATATTCTAAAATGGAATAGTGCGTGGTTACAGGACAGGAAGCAGCGAGTGAGCATTAACGACACTAACTCCGATTGGTGTAACGTCACTAGAGGAGTACCCCAAGGCTTAGTACTTGCACCATTATTATTTATGATATACATAAACAACATAGAGATCGGCGTAGACAACAACATCTAAAACAAAATTTCGAATGGTCTGAAAATGACAGATGAAATTCAATGTGGACAAATGTAAAGTACTTAATCTAGGAGATGTAAACAGAGAAACCAGATATCAGATGAACAACGATGGTATAGAGAAATCCGGATGCGAGAAAGATTTAGGAGTAATGATATGTAGGAATCTTAAGCCAAGTAAACAATGCGTATTTGCTCGAAACAAGGCTAATGAATTACTTCGGGTCATACCAAGGAGTGTTAGTTACAAGACTAGAGAGGTCATCCTAAAACTATATCTTGCGCTTGTGTGACCTCACTTGGATTATGCAGTTAAATTCTGAACACCGTAATACAGAATGGATATGGAATTTCTAGAAAGAATTCAGAGGAGAATGGCAAGACTAATCCCAGGCATTAGGAACCTTGAGTACAGAGACAGGTTAAAGCATCTTAATTTGCAATCCCTCGAAAGATGTAGAGTGAGGGGCGTTATGATAGCGGTGTATAGATGGAAATTTGGGCTAAACAAAAGGGACATTACAAAGGTACTCAAACTATCCAACCAGGAGCGAACTCGTAACAATGGTTTTACATTAGACAAATTTAGATTTAGGCGTGAAATAGGTAAACATTGGCTTAGAAATAGAGTAGTGGATGAATGGAATAAGTTACCAAACATCATCATTAACTCGAATACGCTGGATAGGTTCAAACATAAGTTGGAATCGTATATGAGCAATAGGGGCTGGGTGTAAATTGGACTGCCCAGTGGGCCAATAGGCCCACTGCAGTTTCCTCCATTCTTTTGTTCTTATGTTATGTGGTGATGATTGGTACTGTGTGGTGATGACTTACTATGTGGTCTTAACTGTTACTATGTGGTGATAACTTACTATGTGGTCTTAACTGTTACTATGTAGTGATGGCTCACTATGTGGTGGCGGTTGTTTTATTTGGTGATGACTTACTATTCTGTGGTAATGACTGTTGCTATAGGGGTGATGACTGTTACTATGTGGTAATGAGTGTTACAATGTAGGTGATGACTGTTACTATGTGGTGATGACTTACTCTGTGGTATTGACTGTTGCTATATGGGTGATGAATTTTACTATGTGTTGATGAGTGTTACAATAGTGGTGATGACTGTTTTTATGAGGTGATTGTTTTTATGAGGTGATGACTTACTGTGTGGTGATGAGTGTTACTCTATGGTGATGAGTGTTACAAGGGGGTAATGACTGTTACTATGTGGTGATGACTTACTGTGTAGTGATGACTTACTATGTGGTGATGACTGTTACTATGTGGTGATGAGTGCTACAATAGGGGTGATGGGTGTTACAATGGAGGTGATGACTGTTTTTGTGTTTTTGACATACTATATGGTGATGACTCTTACTATGGAGTGTTAAATGTTAATGTGTGTGGCGAAGACTTTTACATTATGGTGATTACTAACTGCATGATAACTACTGTACTTGTGTCTGTATCTATGTAATGTTGAGTTAGATATACTTTCTATACTTCTACAGTGATAATTGCTGTAATGGTATCTCTCCATTTATTAATAACGTTGATGCCGGGACATTATTTTGTTTTTCAAGTCGTTTAATATGTAAAGATTAATGATATTTTTGTTCATTTATATTATCCAGGTGTTTCACGGTGGTAAGTACTCTACCTGTATGTGCTTGTATGTATGTGTATGTTGAGTAGTTTAACCACCTGAAGTGAAAACACACACACACACACACACACTTTCCCTTGTGTTGCCATATGGAGTTTAATCATAAATTTAAATCAGACACCATTGTGTATCAAGATTCAATATTATTAAGGTTTTATTCAGAGTTCTGTTGTGTAGTGAGGTAAAATTCAGCAATACTCATTTATTTTTCGGAAATAGATTTCTATTCTTGGAAGGTAATAAGAGAAATTATTAAACAAATACAAACAAAGTGAATAAATTTCTTCCTCCTTGTAATCTTTTCCTAACAAAGATAATTTGGTGGGTAATTTCATTTCGAATCTTCGGCAATAACATGATCCCTTACTTAATAATTATATTGTAAGTTTCGTTGAATCCACTAAGTTTTAAGGGGAAGCCAAAAGGTGTTCTTGTTATATACAGACTTATTAATGCCCCACAGAGTGTCCGTCAACTTTACTGGTCGTTGTTACGGGGTCGTCCTCCCCTACCGCTGGTCGTGGATGCGTCAGGGGGATCTTCCCCCAAGATCGTACCACACGAGACGTTCAGGTCCTCATTCACAAAATAGTCGTATAATATATATATTTTTTTCTCGTTACTGTTGTTGTAAGAACGTACCGAACTGAATGACCAGAGTTAAAGCACAAAAAAAAACTAAAATTGGCATAAAATAACTTTGTGACTCTGCCTCAACTAGATACTTTCACTCAACATCAAAGCTGTGTTAATGTTGTAAGCTCGGCCACACATACAAACAGGCGTAGTTCATAAAAACTTGCAAAAAATCTGCAAAAACCTGTCAAAATTCTGCTTATACTTGACAAAAGCCTGTCAAAAGCACATAGCCACGTAAGGTAAACAGCTTTTATAGGTCATGCAGATAAAATTGTCATAAACGTAGCCACCGATTAATTTGTTAACCCCCGGTGGGTGGCTCTGGCATACGAACCTAAACATGCACATACATGCATATTGAACAACAAAAATGCTATCTCGCCATATTGAAGCATTGTGTATAACGTTAATAGCCAACGTAGCGTTAAACCTGCCTATCCAAATATAACCATTGCAAACTATACTCTCATTTTAACAATAAACCAGGAAAATAAATAGTTGTAAAAATATAACAGAGTGTATGTACAGTACACATTCCTCTTGTGTACATTAGAAATATTACGCTTTTACCGTTGTGCGGCACACACACACACACACGTAGTAAAAGTTGGCGTTGGTTGTCCTTCTGTATTCGAGTCAAATTTCTAGCTGGTTTTGTCAAAGGATGAAATGAATATATTTGAGGAAGACGCATCGGTAAATAGTACACAGCAGAAAGAGAGAGAGAGAGAGAGAGAGAGAGAGAGAGAGAGAGAGAGAGATCCATTTATCCCATACAGCATAAAATAATTATATAATTCGCAAATTCGCAATCCATTGAAACGATGTATAATATTTTATTGAGGGTCCTTGTCTCTAAAGATGACGGACGTTATATCATTATGTATATACAGGGTAATTCATCAAAGAGTAGGCTACATTAAATTGGAGGATGAAATCCTTGGATAATTCTAAACCACTATGTCTCTATGGTAAAATGTCAGATTTTGCATATGCCCACATGTTCGTGATAGGTGCGAGCAAATTTAACATAGTCCAGGCATTCTGGAACGCGTCAGACAACCAATGGCACGACGTGTACAGGTCTGCATTGAGGCAGAAGGGGGCAACTTTGAACATTTTCTTTAGGTTGTAACAAAGAGGGGTCACACTGTAGAGATCTGTGAATAAATGATTACAAAAACCTACGGGGGTTTCAATTCAAATTCACCCGCATTAATACAACATCTTAAATGTATTGTAACATGGGAGCTACAGTATGCGGAATCTGACATTTTACAATAGAGACATTGTGTGATTTAGAATTATCCGAGAATTTCATCCTCCAATTTAATGTACTCTTTGCTGAATCACCCTGTATATATATATATATATATATATATATATATATATATGCATATATAATCAACGACCTCACCAGCAAGGAATCGAACCCTCGACCTACTGGGTGTGACTAGGGAACGCTTACCGGCTAGGCCACAAGGACACTAAAAGCAGTTCTAGACTCTGTTATATTTCACACAAAGCCTGTTCATCGAGCTGATGGCGCCGTGAACCTCAATGGGAAACTGCCCGTGCCACTTATGTGGTGTCAGTAGCATTTTACCGAATCCAGCTGGTATGAAACGCGAGGTACATATATATATACTTCATTTTTAGTGAGGTCGTTGATTATATGTTCAAAGTCCGCGTGTTAAATGGACTAAAAATGAAGTATATATATGTACCTCGCGTTTCATACCAGCTGGATTCGGTAAAATGCTACTGACACCACATAGTGGCACGGGCAGTTTACCATTGAGGTTCGCAGCGCCATCAGGTCGATCAACAGGCTTGTGTGAAATATACAGAGTCTAGAACTGCTTTTAGTGTCCATGTGGCCTAGCCGTAAGCGTTCCTAGTCACACCCAGTAGGTCGAGGGTTCGATTCCTTGCTGGTGAGGTTGTTGATTATATGTTCAAAGTCCGCGTGTTAAATGGACTAAAAATGAAGTATATATATGTACCTCGCGTTTCATACCAGCTGGATTCGGTAAAATGCTACTGACACCACATAAGTGGCACGGGCAGTTTCCCATTGAGGTTCACGGCGCCATCAGCTCGATGAACAGGCTTTGTGTGAAATATAACAGAGTCTAGAACTGCTTTTAGTGTCCTTGTGGCCTAGCCGGTAAGCGTTCCCTAGTCACACCCAGTAGGTCGAGGGTTCGATTCCTTGCTGGTGAGGTCGTTGATTATATGTTCAAAGTCCGCGTGTTAAATGGACTAAAAATGAAGTATATATATGTACCTCGCGTTTCATACCAGCTGGATTCGGTAAAATGCTACTGACACCACATAAGTGGCACGGGCAGTTTCCCATTGAGGTTCACGGCGCCATCAGCTCGATGAACAGGCTTTGTGTGAAATATAACAGAGTCTAGAACTGCTTTTAGTGTCCTTGTGGCCTAGCCGGTAAGCGTTCCCTAGTCACACCCAGTAGGTCGAGGGTTCGATTCCTTGCTGGTGAGGTCGTTGATTATATGTTCAAAGTCCGCGTGTTAAATGGACTAAAAATGAAGTATATATACATATATATATATATATATATATATACACATACATACATATATATATATATATATAACTGGTCGGGATATCTCCCTACTAGTTATTGTTTTTTTTTAGTTATAGTGTATGGTAATGCAGTGGAAGCGCACCTCAGAGAAAATCCCGAACCAGCACAAACACAATTAATAAAAGTATTCTCCGTGACTGTGGAAAGCTAGTACCTGTAATTGGGGTTAATGAGACGTACTGGTAAAAGATGACACTTCTATTCCTTCCGACACTACAGACAGAATCAATAATTGTACACAAGCACTGGAGTACTTCTTAGCGAGGCTTATAACGCTACAATGGGAAACAAAATTTATGCATGGTATAAAAAAAATATTAAAATATATTTATTGCATTTCATGTAAATCCACAATGAAAACGTGGATAAGATAAATGTTGATAAAATCAAACGGGAAAATGGGAACAACGGAGCACCTTAGCTTTCGTCTTTATTCAAGACATCTTCAGAGGCAACTGAAGATGTCTTGAATAAAGACGAAAGCTAAGGTGCTCCGTTGTTCCCATTTTCCCGTGTGATTTTATCAAGATTATTGCATTTGAAGACGACTACTAATACAGCAGTACTACTTACACCAGAACAGACACCAGAACGAGGAACTCAGCTGAAACAATTCCTTCGTACATCCTACATCACTTAGTGGCACATAAAACACTAAAAAATGTTACTTGCACCGATGAACATGCCTTAAGGGCATCCGACAAAATTATAGCAATCACTGAGGAATAGAAATCCTGATTTTAGTCATACTACACAAGAACATGGATCACTCATAGCCTGTCTGGGATGACCCACAAATACTATAATCCTAACTGTCCTAACTACACAGAACCCGAAGGTTGTAACTACTAACCCGCCAAGGGGCAGGCATTTACAAGAAACCGAGAAATCACTTATGACCCGTCAGGAAGGCGAGTGCTCCGCTGTTTTTTTTTTTTATTACTCTCTCTAGGTTTCAGGAGTCATGAGTGTATTTCTCCACCAACACTCGGAACATAAGAACATAAGAATGGTTGTAAAGGCCTGGGAATTAGGGATGGAAATCCCCTACCAGACTAATCAGGTTCTTAATAAAGGAAAGTCAAGGACCATGGTTTTCTGAGGAATAGCAAACAACCGTTTGAGATTGACATCTCTTTACTATAAAAAATATAACTAAACTTTGACACCACTCAACAAACATCAAATAATTACGGGAGTTAAACAATTAATGCAGTCAATAGTTAATGGAGTTAAACAATTAAGGGAAGCAAACAATTAAAGGGAACAAACAATTAATGGGAGTCAGCAATTAATAGAATCAAACAATTTATGGGAGTCAACAACAGATAGAATCAAACAATGAACAGATATTTCCTACGGCAGTGGCCCTGGGGGAAGGTTCTGGAACACGGTGATCCACACTCAGGGTAGGGAAGCGTCCATTCAACTCCACACTCGAGCGACGTCTTGAAATGGCAGGAGAACACCGTGGCACCGACGGAATGAGATGAACTGACGGTCGTGGTATGTGGTAGTGGTGGATGACCAGAGAATTGACAGTCGATAGGTGAAGGTCTGGGGACACAGCCCACGAGTCCAGGACCTATGATGAGGTCATAGTCAGAATTTGACGAACAACTGGGTAGCTAGATAGTGACTGTATGGCGGCTGGGGTGAATCTGCTGGTGACACAGGTAGCAACTGCCGTTCTCACCTCTGTCTAACCACCCAAGTGTTAGTCGCACCAACAAACAAGCAAGTAAGCAGCGGTAACGAGCAGGACGATAGTTTCCGCCCTTACACAGCTCCCAAAAACAAAAATCTACTGTAAGGTAGATTAAAACTTAAGATTAGTACACAAAGCATAATCATCTTACAACAAATGCTTAAATACACATATCAAAATAAAGAAGGGTCACCTAAAAGAATAGGTGGAACTTGATGTCCAAAACGTAAGACCGTATCAAGGAACTGCACGTGGGATCCACTTCAGTCCGGGTTTAAGTTTGGGCCTATTTCCAGTCGTAGAGGATTATTCTATCTCGTCAGGTGTTAGCAGCAACTCCCAACCGAGATCATCAGAGTCTGGCGCCCGAACTTAACAGGAACTTTTGCAGGATAGTGTCTCGACTAGCTCCAGCTTGGGGACGTCGTCAAGGACACGAGCAATGTGGGTCCTGCAATTATATTGCCTTAACAGATTAGCTTGATGTAATTTAGGCTTCTTAGAGGAAGGGGGTGAGAATCGTCCAACAATATCTATGGCTACCCGAGAACATGGTTCTGCAATGGCGGGTAAGGGTTCAAGTGGAACAGGACGGACTCTACCCTTGGCTGACATACGTGGGCACTGATCACAACTACAAAAAGCGCTAATATCTGCTCCCATACCTGGCCAGTAAGGCTGATCAGCAACCTTCCTATAAGTTTTCCTACGAGAACAGTGACTTGCTAGAGGGCTCTTGTGAGCTACAGAGAGAAGGTTACTACGACAAACAGCAGGGACAACCAGTAAAACCCTACCTACTTTGGCTGGTCGCTTGGATGACACACAAGACCTGTGTAACACCCCATTAATAGAAACAAACTTATAAACCATCTCTCACCTGATCCTCCTCCCCGGAAGTCACCTTCTCCCTTACCCGCTTCAGAGTGGCACACGATTCTTGAAGCTTGATGAACTCCTTGGGCGTCACAGTCAGTGACAACAAATTCGGCAGAATCAGAGGATGCGGTCGTTTCACCTTCGCCGTCCGTGTCTCTACAGCTTGGACCTTGGTTGCAGGCGTGGCGGCGTGTGAGGGTGGCGAGGAGACTGGTGCTGGTGGCGAGGAGACTGATGCTGGTGGCGAGGAGAATTTTAAAGGTTCCGGGTCGTTAGGGTCACGAACACCGGGCACATTACCAATGAGGACACTAGCAAATTTAATGGGAGCTCTTACCACATTAGACCAACCAGTGAAATAGGGGAAACGCAGGTAGCACCTAACAATACGACCTAAATAATCGGAGACACTAACCTTCGTGCAGTTGGAGATGTCAGCGTCAGGCAGGGCCTCCTCAGAGACAATAATGCACGAGCAACCAGTGTCCCTGATGAAAGTAGATGCCCTAGACCCATTTATTGTTCCACTGACACAATAACGGGGGCAGCTCCTGTTTTCCAAACAGAATCCGACCTTGTTGCTGGGCTGATAAGTGTGAGCAGTCTTGAAAGCGAGGGGATTCCTAGGACAGCGAGAACGAATGTGCCCTTCTTCTCCGCAGCTGTAACACCGCACGGCTAGTGAGCTCCTCCTGTGTACTCCTGGGGGTGGTTCCTCGGAGGACGGAGGCTTCGCAATCTTCACTATAGGAGGGGAAGACTTGGGGTAGGCGTTGCGAGCAGACGCCCAGTTGTCGGCAACACGAACAGCTTCTCCAAGCGTCGCTGGCTGGTGTTCCTTGATGAAAATTCTCAAGTCTGGAGGTAGAGAAGACAAAAACTGATCTAATATCATGAAGTTACAGAGAGACTCAAAGGTTGTTTCAACCTCTGATGTCTCCAGCCATTGTTGAAACAAACGACCCAGGTGAATCGAAAACTGCTGGTACGTTTCTCCTGCTCTAATCTTCGTTCTGCGGAAATCAACACGATAACCGTCAGAAGTCTTGTTAAATCCTCACAAGAGAGCTTGCTTCAACAAGAAGTAATCTCTGGTGATTTCGGCAGACAGGGACGTGTAAATCTCTACCGGCTTACCACTCAGTAGGCTACCCAACCTTACACCATAGCTATCTGGGCCTACACCAAGCAGCTCGGCTACCCGTTCAAACCTAACAAGGTAGGAGGCAATGTCTTCTCCTTCACGGTACACAGGCAAGCTGGGTTTTACCACATTGTCTTGTATATGGCCAGAGGATTCTGGTCTACTTGAAGCATTAATCCTAGCTAGTTCTAGGTCCTTTTCTATCTGCAACTTAGCCAATTCGAACTCTCTATCTCTCTGACGTTCCTCCAACTCATTCTTCTTCTGAAGTTCCTCCCTCGCTTTCTGACTTTCCTCTCTCTCGGCATTCTGTTGGTTGACCACATACTGACCAACCTCACTACCTGTCAGACCCAGGGCCACCGCTTGACCTTTCAACTCCTCAAATTTGTACATAATGATCCGAAAGGCCACGAGTAAAAATAAAAATACACAACTTACCCCACAAATAGCCAAAGGTAACTCACCTAGTGGCTCAATCAGACCAATAAATGATTTGATCCGACTGGAGGGAACCTTGTTCCGCACCCAGCCCAGCTGAATCACTCTTAGGGTAAAGAAACCGCACCAGGTGAAACAGCAACAACAACAAAAATGCTATGACAGCATCCACAGTGCACCCCAACCAACACTAATTAACTTCCCCAAGTACAAGGGAGAGCAACAAAATTAGCACAAAATTAGCACACCCAAGTGTTAGTCGCACCAACAAACAAGGGAGTAAGCAGCGGTAACGAGCAGGAAGATAGTTTCCGCCCTTACAATGGTGGAAACTGCAGCGGGCCTATTGGCCCATACTGGGCAGACCCGTTTACATCCAACCCCTATTGCTCATATAAGCATCCAACCTATGTTTGAAGCTATCCAGTTTATTCGAGTTAATGATGATATTTGGTAGCTTGTTCCATTCATCCACTACTCTGTTTCTAAACCAGTGTTTACCTATTTCGCGCCTAAATCAAAATTTGTCTAATTTAAAACCATTGTTAAGAGTTCGTTCCAGGTTGGATAGTTTGAGTACCTTTGTAACGTCCCCTTTGTTTAGCCCTTACTTCCATTTATACACCTCTATCAGGTCGCCCTCGCTCTACGTCTCTCGAGGGAGTGCAAATTAAGAAGCTTTAACCTGTCTCTATACTCAAGGTTCCTAATGCCCGGGATTAGTCTTGTCATTCTCCTTTGAATTCTTTCCAAGGAGTCTATATCCATTCTGTAATACGGTGACCAGAACTGAACTGGGTAATCCAGGTGTGGTCTCACAAGCCCAAGATACAGTTTTAGGATGACCTAGCTAGTCTTGTAACTAACACTCCTTTGTATGAACCCAAGTACTTTATTAGCCTTGTTACGAACAAAAACACATTGTTTACTTGGCTTAAGGTCCCTACTTATCATAACTCCTAAATCTCTCTCCCAGTCGGATTTCTCAATGGCATTGTTGTTCATCTGGTAACTGGTTTCCCTGTTTACATCTCCTACACCGAGTACTTTACATTTGTCCACGTTGAATTTCATCTGCCATTTTTCAGACTATTTGAAAAATTTGTTTAGAGCGTCCTGTAGTTTTGCTGATCCTCGTCAGATTTAATAGCACGTCCTATTTTAGTGTCATCAGCAAATTTACTTATGTTGCAGTCTATGCTGATATCTATGTCGTTTATGTATATAATAAATAATAATGGTCCAAGTACTGAGACTTGGGGAACTCCACGAGTGACGTTGCTCCAATGGGATTTAGTGCCGTTAATGCTCACTTGCTGTTTCCTGTCCTGTAACCACGCCCTAATCCATTTAAGGATATTACCTTTGATGCCATGTGCTTCTACCTTTCCTATTAGTCTTTCATGGGGGACTCTGTCGAAGGCTTTGCTAAAGTCGAGATATACCACATCATAATTGTGCCCCTCGTCCACATATTCGAAAACTGATGAAAAGAATGTTAATAGATTAGTTAGACATGAATGCCAGCTTGTGAAGCCATGCTGGGAATCATTGATCAATAGGTGCTTCTCCAGGTGATTTCAAATAGTTTGAAATGATTGCTTCCAGTAATTTGCCTACTATTGATGTTAGACTGATTGGGCGGTAGTTAGAGGATAGGGATCTATTTTCTTCACTATCTCTGAATAGAGTCGGTGCCTCGCGTATCATGTTTAAATTGCCTGTGGTGAAAACTGTTGAAAAATATTTATTCAGATTAGTGCTCATTTCTCCTTCGTTATCAGTTAGCTCGCCGGTATCTGACAGTATTGGTCCAATCTTTTTCGGTTTTAGTTTGATACATTTGGTAGAATCCTTTGGGGTTTGTCTTCGCCTCCCTTGCTATCCTTACCTCATTATTCCTCTTAGCTTTCCTTATCTCGGTTTTAACCCTACTCGCCAATACCTTATAATAATCCCGGAGATAAATTTCGCCACGATTTATCCTTCTACCTATAGCCTTCCTTTGGCCAATGATGTTCTTTAAATAATTATTAATCCATTTAGGGTCATTGTTGTCTGATCTGAGTTTTTTGTATGGTATGTTCTGCCTTTGTGCATTAAATAACTCATTATTTAAATTGTCGTGAAACTCAGCAATCTCAGATCTCGTTATCAGGTCAATCTCAACCGTCAGGTCTCCTGGTACGATGAGGTCGCCCTCTGTGGGTGCACTGAGTGAGGTCACCTCATGTGAGGTCATGTAGCTCACCCCCAAGTGCGACACCCCCTCCCTCAGCTGCCTCTTCAAACTGTCAAAGTTTGCCCTTCTGAAATCTGGGAATTTAGTGGAATTTTCCTTCTGTCTGCCCTGAAAATCTAACTGGAATCTAATTTCTTTGTGATCACTGTTTGCACGCTCGTTCCCTACCTTGACATGGCTAATGAGGTTTTCTCTGTTCAACAGAATTAAATGCTGCACACATAGGTTCAGAATGCACCTGTACTTTTAAGGTGCTAACAGCTTTTCACAACTTTTGGAGAGGAACTCCTACGTCCCACGTGTGCAATCAACCATGAGGAACTTTGATCTCACACCTGGACTTGGCTATTCTAATCACATTTTACCACCATCACCCGTAACATGCTTCACACCTATGCTCAGAATACACCCATACTTTAAGGTGTTACAGCCTTTCACCTTTCATTCACTCAGTCTGCACTCAGTTTACTCCCAGTACTTCATAGGCAGGAAGAGAGTGACTGTCAGCCAGCCTAGTTAGGCCAGTTCAGAGAACAACCAAGTGAACCTTGCCCAGCTGAGGGAAGGGTTCTATTTTCCCGTAAGTATGATTTTTCACTGACTGACTGAAGAGATGTGGTGATGTATGAATCAAGGTGGGGAGATTTGATGAACCAGATCGACCACCGACCAAAGTGGGGATGCTGGTCCCACGCAGTTAGTCCGTCAGGAACACCTGTTCGTCTCAAGCGTTGCCAACTATATCTTCCAAACAGATCACCAAACACCGACCAACAACCGGCCAACCGAGTGGGTTCTCGGAACCCTGCAAAAGGAGCACTCTGTTAGCTACTGTTAAATTCTTCTCCATCCTATCTAAACACTGTCTGAGATCAAATAAAAAACTTACTTGCAACACTGGTGAAACGATCTCGGGAAGGGACAAGGCCACGTGGTCGTTTTCCTGATCAGACGCGTGGACTCTGTCCGTCTGGGTCAAACGCCTGAGAGCTACTCACACGGGTCAGCTCAGCATCCCCCAGGGCGTTCGCCTGCCTTCACCCAATGACGTCATCTTCCGCATATTACCAATAGTTTCTTTGGGACACACACAACATAATTAGACTGGGAAACTATCCACAATGACTTTAAATTTTATAATTGTCCCTTAACTTCATGAATCGTGTCTACATTAATTCGATAAAGTACATTTAGTTTCTTATAGGCCTAGTTCAAAATGCTTCCACATTCTGCTCGATGGCGTTGCTTGAGCCTTTGTTTTAACTCGCCATGAGGCGTGGGTGTTTCAGCCTGGCCTACATGTGCTTTCCTGCTTCGGCAGATCGGTTATTTCTGTTCTAACGTTTCTAAATATCACATTGAAATTTCTGAATATTACAATATATATATATATATATATATATATATATATATATATATATATATATATATATATATATATATATATATATATATATATATATATATATATATATATATATATATAAATATATGTGTGTGTGTAACCGGCTGGAATTACTGGGCCTTTAATTTCTCTCTTGACTTGGGGTTTATTAAATATTATTAGATGGTAATTACAGTGGAAGCGCCCTTTGGAGAAAAAACCCGAACCAGCACAAGAACACTTAAATTTACTAACAACATGAATTGTCCGTGACCCGTGGAAGGGTAGCATCTGTGATTGGGATGAATGAGACACACTGTAAAATTTTGACACTTATATTCCCTCCAACACTACAGACACAATCCAATAATGGTACACCAACATATGCACACTTCTTAACCTCAACTCTAAACACTACTCTTGGGAATACAAGTCATACATGATTATGAAATTATTAGAAACTCAGACAATGCCTTATTAGACAACAATAAATTCAAAGTATTAAGAAGTGTTGCATGCACACATGAAACAGGACTTAAGGGTTTTCACAAAATAATATCCCCCACTGCGGAAGTGGTATAAAAAAAAGAAATTATTAATTCCGCCATGAATAGGCCTAAAGGGTACTCCATAGAATTATGTTACACCAACAGATGCAGGCTTTAAGGGTTTTCAACAAAATAATATCAATCACTGAGAAAATGGTATTAAAATAGTAAGAAATTAATAACTCTACAATGAATAGGCCTTAAGGGCACTCCACAAAATTATATCAAGCACTGAGAAAATGGTATAAAAAATAAGAACTTATTAACTCCACCCTGAATAGACCTTAAGGGCACTCAACAAAAATATATTACACCAACAGATGCACACCTCCTAACCTAACTTAAACACTACTCTGGGGAACAAAGGTTATACCTGACATCGAAATTATAAAGAAATATTAAATGCATTAAAGGAACTAAATCACAGTATTACTTACAACAGAGAGTTGGAACCTCATCTGAAAAACAGTTCCCTCATTCTCTGGCATCAATTAGTGACACAACATTAAAAAACAATACTATCAAAATTATGTAAGATATATTAACTGCACACAGCATACATCAGTAACTGAAAAAATAGTATTAACTACACACAAAAATATTATCACTATTATTAAGAAGTTACTGAGTCTACCAATACCCGTGAACCATGCTTCCTAACCTAACACAAAGATTCCACCTACACTCCGTAGTTTTTTAAGGCACAACCAACAAGCACCCATAGTTTAAGGCCCAAACCAGCCTTTTTCAACCTTGGAAAATATACCTCTAAGTTCCACTAGACTCCTGGCCCCAGTGTGTGGCCCTGTATTGACTCAGCTGGCTTCACTTTACCCCCAGTACATCCATGAAACGGAAGGGAGTGAGCCAATGAGACCTTGTACAGTTGAGAGAAGCTTTAGCTTCCCGTTAGCAAAAGGTTTTCACTAAGCTGCTTGAAGATATGTGGTATTGTGATCCGAGGTAGAGGAGATCTGGCGACCCCAGACGATCGTCAGTTGTGCACCCAGACAGCTGGTTTCACTTCGAAGATCCCTGGCTAACCCAGCTGACCAGTGACAAGCCTGCACTGATCGTTCCAACTGCGACAATCGCTAATCATCAATCATCAACGGCAGTCTCAAACGGCAGTCAATCTCTCGCAGTCAGCAATCGCAGTCAACACTCGAAGTCATGTGGGTTCTGACGGAAACCCTGCAATGAACTCACTGTTAGCTCTTGTTAGCTTTATCACTGCCCTATCTAAACCCTGTCTGAGATCGAATGAGACTTACTTGTTATACTGCAATAGGGCAACACAGGTGACTAGACCACGTGACCGTTTTGTGGACGGACGAGCAGGGACGTCCTGTCTGTTCTATTGCTTTCGCGTGACTGAGAAACAGCCAGGCTCGTGCTTTCCCAAGCATAGGCCTACGTGACATATTTTCCCGCATAACTAATAGCTTTGTTGGGACACATGTAACATTTTTAGACTGAGAAAAGATCTATAATTATTTTTAATTTACTAATTGATATTTCATTTCATAATTCGCCTCCATATTAATTCGGTAATTACATTTAATATCGTATAGGCCTAGTTCCAGAAATTCTTACTACGTGCGGGAGCGTTGACTTCCCTCAGACGACCTTGAACTCAGTATCGCCAATGGCGCGGCGTTTGAATTTACACTGAAATTTCTGAATATTCCAATCGACTCCCCTAAGAAAAGACAGCACTGTCCTCATGTGCTGAGAAAAAGTATGCAACGACACCCCCAGAAAAGACTGGTTCTAAATGCTGCATCTCACCCCTGTAACGTGCTAAACGCAGCATTCCCGTCTTCTCTTCTCCCTTTCTCTCTCCCGCTAACACTCAACCCCCCTAAAAAAAGACAGCACTGTCCTCATGTGCTGAGAAAACAACTTAGAAACCACCTTCAAATCTGCCCTATTGCAACTCGCAGCCAGCAACTCCATTTCTTGCCTAATCCAAATTAAAACCAACCAGAACATACACGCTCCCCTTTTGCCTGACCCTTAAGCTAGAGAACCAATGTCAAAATTAATACTCAGTCCATCTCAAACATGCTCTCCTTTTGCCTGGCCCTTGAACTAAGAGGAACCAGTGTCAAAACAATACTCAGTCCACACGAACGCTCTCACGTCTTCAACGATCGACTCAATCCACGTCTCCGAACCTCATGCCGGCAGACCAGCCCTCTAACAATGTACCAGTCCATATTAGTGAGGCCCTGGACATTACAACCGTACACTCAATCCCGCTCATGACAACAACCACTACTCAACGCACATTTCTGACCTAGCCATCTCTCTAATCCCCTCTGCCCTACTCACGACTCCTCCAACTCACCCTCGACAACCTGCATTTTCTCATTACCATGCACCCCTAAACTGTAATCGGTCGGCTTCGCCTTCGTCTCTCAGCTGGAGGGCTCGAGCGACCTCTCTGAACTACTTATGTACCCCTGTATTTTCCCACTTGGACCTGACACTTCCTTGACTGATGGACGTGTGCCTGACATTCACCCCTTGTTTCCTCCCTGAACCGTTGAATGTGTACCTGAAACTCCCACTTGAACCTGTTTACCCGTGCTTGATAATCCCTCTTTAGGTCCCCGAACTCCTCTCTCAGCTGTACCAAGGTCTCGTGGCTGTCTCTCTTCCTCCTCATACACATCTCTACTATCAAGCCTAACTAACTCAATCCGGGCACAAGGATGAGCATCAGTGCGAGTTCAATCCCTACCATTACTAACCAACACATGATGGCGTTCATTATCCCAACCACAGAACTATCAGTCACGACATTAAAAACTACGCTCTGCTACTATTTGTAACTGGTCTGAATTACTGGACCTTTAATTTCTCACTTGACTTGGGGTTTATTAAATATTATTAGATGGTAATTACAGTGGAAGCGCCCCTTTTGGAGAAAAAACCCGAACCAGCACAAGAATACTTAAATTTACTAACAACATGAATTCTCCGTGACCCGTGGAAGGATAGCATCTGTGATTGGGATGAATGAGACACTGTAAACTTTAGACACTTATATTCCCTCCAACACTACAGACACAATCAAATAATGGTACACCAACATATGTGCACTTCTTAGCCTAAACTTAAAATACTACTCTGGGGAATAAAAGTTATACATGATTATGAAATTATTAGAAACTCAGACAATGCCTCATTAGACAACAATAAATTCAAAGTATTAAGAAATGTTGCTTGTACACATGAAACAGTCCTTAAGGGTTTTCACAAAATAATATCTCCCACTGCGGAAGTGGTATAAAAATATGATATTATTAATTCCGTCGTGAATAGGCCTAAAGGGCACTCCATAGAATTATGTTACACCAACAGATGCATGCTCTATGTTTGTCTTTGATACCCCCAAAATGTTCGACACTACTGAGGGTATACACAAACACTTGTTATCTTGAAAATAGGTTCTTATTCTCGTACGGGAGATATACAGAGGAACTAATAGACAGTCGGCTTCAACACCATATGGACTAGTGATCTCAACTCTCTGTATCACTCCGCGCTGGCATGTACAGATGCCAGCATTCACAAGCTGAATACTTAATATGTAAATATGATAATTCATATACATAACATGGTGCATAATAAATGGAAATATTACATAGGATTAATACATGTTCTGTAATACTTTACTGTACATAATTAATAGAGTAATATAAGAATACACAGCTTAAGGTACTACTTCGTGTCCATATTATACACAGGCCTTAAGGGTTTTCAACAAAATAATATCTATCACTGAGAAAATGGTATTAAAAAAAATACGAAATTTATAACTCTAAAATGAATAGGCCTTAAAGGCACTCAACAAAATTACATTAAGCACTGAGAAAATGGTATAAAAAAATAAGAACTTTTAGTGGACTTCTCCCCTACAACTGGGTAGCGGCGTCACCAGCTGCTACCATCTACCCTAGCAACCAAGCGAGTGGTGACAACAGATGTTACCGTATCTTAGCAACGGAACCAGGGACCGGCGACTTTCTCGGGTTTTCCCAACATGACTCATAGAGGACTCACGGCTGCTGGGTATATAAGCTATGTCTCTCCATTGAGATTCATTCCGGCCCATCTTCCTGAACACGCAACACCTCCTCCAGCAAGCTCCACGCTGTTCAGCTTTCATTCAACCAGGAGGCCAGCAACAGGCAACATCTACCTCCTTCAACACGCTACTCACCGAACGTCTCTACTGAGCAGCTCCTCACCACACGGCACCTCCAGCACCAGACTGTCTATCATATAACTTATATTATACAAGAAAACCACCTTAGAGTTTCCATCCATCCTGAGTGCTAGACAACATTATACCACGAATTCCTACAAACTTATTAACTCCACCCTGAATAGGCCTTCAGGGCACTCAACAAAATTATATTACCCCAACGGATGCCCACCTCCTACCCTAACTTAAACACTACTCTGGGGAACAAAGGTTATAACTGAGATTGAAATTATAAAGAAATATTAAATGCATTAAAGGATCTAAATCACAGTATCACTTACAACAGAGAGGAGGAACCTCATCTGAAAAACAGTTCCCTCATTCTCTGGCATCAATTAGTGACACAACATTAAAAAACAATACTATCAAAATTATTTAAGAGATATTAACTACACACAGCATACATCAGTAACTGAAAAAATAGTATTTACTACACACAAAAATATTATCACTATTATTAAGAAGTTACTGAGTCCACCAATACCCGTGAACCATGCTTCCTAACCTAACACATAGATTCCACTTGCACTCCGTAGTTTCTTAAGGCACAACCAACAGGCACCCATAGTTTAAGGTCCAAACCAGCCTTTTTCAACCTTGGAAAATGTACCTCTAAGTTCCAATACTCCTGGCCCCAGTGTGAGGCCCTGTATCACTCAGCTGGCTTCACTTTACCCCCAGTACATCCATGAAACGGGAGGGAGTGAGCCAATGAGACCTTGTACAGTTGAGAGAAGCTTTAGCTTCCCGTTAGCAAAAGGTTTTCACTAAGCTGCTTGAAGATATGTGGTATTGTGAACCGAGGTAGAGGAGATCTGGCGACCCCAGACGATCGTCAGTTGTGCACCCAGACAGCTGGTTTCACTTCGGAGATCCCTGGCTAACCCAGCTGACCAGTGACAGGCCTGCACTGATCGTTCCAACTGCGACAATCGCTAATCATCAATCATCAACGGCAGTCTCAAACCGCAGTCAATCTCTCGCAGTCAGCACTCGCAGTCAACACTCGCAGTCATGTGGGTTCTGACGGAAACCCTGCAATGAACTCAGTTAGCTCTTGTTAACTTTATCATTGCCCTATCTAAACCCTGTCTGAGATTGAATGAGACTTACTTGTTATACTGCAATAGGGCAACACAGGTGACTAGACCACGTGACCGTTTTGTGGACGGACGCGCAGGGACGTCCTGTCTGTCCGATCGCTTTCGCGTGACTGAGAAACAGCCAGGCTCGTACTTCCCAAGCCTAGGCCTACAGTATGTGACATATTTTCCCGCATAACTAATAGCTTCGTTGGGTCACAGGTAACATTTTTAGACTGAGAAACGATCATAATTATTTTTAATTTACTAACTGATATTTCATTTCATAATTCGCCTCCATATTAATTCGGTAATTACATTTAATATCGTATAGGCCTAGTTCCAGAAATTCTCACTACGTGCGGGAGCGTTGTCTTCCCTCAGACGACCTTGAACTCAGTATCGCCAACTCCACTGAAATTTCTGAATATTACACACGCATATATATATATATATATATATATATATATATATATATATATATATATATATATATATATATATATATAATCCAGCCTTTAGACTGTCTGTTTTACTTGTTGCTTTCGTTGTTTGGTACTTTGTGTGATTAGATGTTGATGGAATGAATGTGAGGCTGATATATGTTACTTGTGTATTTGTTGTGCGTCTCATTGAATGTGTGTGTGAGAGAGAGAGAGAGAGAGAGAGAGAGAGAGAGAGAATAATGAAGTATCATAATTATAAATTCAATTCAAGATTTACATATTAAAACAATTTTTTTTGTTTACAGAATGAGTGTAATGGGTGTATTTTGGTGCTGTTATTGTAACAGAACCATATACATAAACGCTGGAGGCAGCTTTACACAATAACGTAATAGCCAGAGATATGCAAACAGTGGAAGTGGAATTCATTACGAGTGACAGGAGGATAACGAGAAGGAAGAGAATGATAAACGAGGCAGTAAAAGACAGAGTGATAGAGATAGTGAGAAAGTGGCGGTCTATAAAGTGTGGGAGTGGAATGATAAATGAGGTTGTCAGAGAGAGAGAGAGAGAGAGAGAGAGAGAGAGAGAGAGAGAGTGTGTGTGTGTGTGTGTGTGTGTGTAATCCAAGGAGTTATCGACATGCAGAGAGAGAATAGAGGCTGGATGAATGTGCGAGTGTATGAGAAATCAGATGGGGCTGAAGTCACTGGAAAGTCAAAGCCGTAGTTAAAGGAAGGCAAGGTTTTCCAGCGGTCTGTGCAGATTATATGGACAATTTATTTGTCTCGGGCAAGTTATTTGAAATATACCTACTCAAATATTTTTATAGTAAAACTTAATTAAACATCTTCAAGCAGTCAGTTGTATTGTGTAACAACTCACAGATCACTTTTGTCTGTCTAAATGGTGTCAGTGGCGGTAAAGCTGATCACGGGATGTCACCTGTCATCTCACCTCACACCTGCAGGGTGTGTAGGTAGACATAGGAGTGAGTACCTGTGATCACCTGCCCTAACTCCCACTCGCCCCTCCTATAATCTGATGTCAATGGCGGTAACACTTGCCCTGTGAAATCATAATTCCTGTCATTTCACGTCTACAATCTCTCAAATTGGTTCTTTTGAATCGTTGACAAGTTGACGTAGGTACGCGGTACGCGGTTGACCTCCCTAGTTGAAAATCTACGGTGAGGTGGGATCACGCACCACCTGGCAAAATCTTGTCAAAATATTAGCTTGTCCGCTGGACACAAGGACATGAAAAATCACTTGCCCAGCCCCGAGTCCGGGCCTTGCTGGCCTGCCGAAACTTTAACGCCATTACTTATTGCGTTAATGGGATTACATGTTATTCAAAGTTGTTGCAAGGTGTCATGGGTTGCGTTGGGCCTACCCCGCACAACCCATCCCAAATGTTTGTTTACGGTCGATAAGGGGCCAGGTGAGCCGTGAGTCTGTCATCACTATTTCATTAGTGGATATGTGAGCTAGTCTATGGGAGGAGGAGGAGTGGGCGATTGAGAGAGTGGTGTATTGTTCTTCGTGTCTCACGCCCAAAACCACATTTTAGTCAGCGAGCTTTAGACCTTGGGTTAGAAAAGACTTCTTGCTCCGCGGACTTAAGAACAGGGGCCATACAGTCCTACCAGTGCTACGAGTCTGTGTGTGCAAATCCCCGAGATTGTTGTTAAATCTAGTGACAAGTTAACGCCTCCTGTAAAGAAAGTGATCAATGGTGAGGCCTGTTTGCTACAAGAGCACTCCAGGCCGGCCTAATAGATCTAAACGGTTAATTCTCCAGGTTGACAAACTCTCCCTTATAAAATTACGGTACTGTGGCGTGAATGTGAGTGACTGACCTATCCATGCAAATTATAAGTGCAGTGTATGGAATTGTGCCAAATAAACGTAAGTGCAATTATCTGCCCGTATCTGTGATCCCTATATTATTATTACCAAAGATAATGACTGATTGGTTATGTCAAAGTATAATCTATAACTTAGATGGATGTTGGAAATTAATGGAATTCATTAAATCATCATATATCAAGTACACAACGCATTGAATGCCGGAAGCAGAGTGAAATTCTACGTAGTGATACACCATAATTTCCTAAGCGAGTAATCAGTGTGAAAGTATCTGAGTTCTACGGTAAGAAAACCACTTTCCTGCATTTAAAACGTAACACAAGGCTTTATAAGATAAGCTGATTGTTCTTGGGATAAGTTTTGAAACTATAGACCGAAAAGGGGCTTTCTTATTTTGTTATTCATTGTTTTATTTTATTAATTATTCACGATTATTAATTTTATTCTGTCTTGATCATTATTCATTTTATACATTTAAGTATTCATTTATTTTATTCGCTCACAATAAAACAGTGCGGCAAAACATCGACTTAATATACATGATAACATTTAAACCGCAATTTACAATCACAAACCACAGAGAAACATTGCAACGAATCATCTTAAGATTTTCAAAGGTTCTGTCGGTCAGCCAACAGCACCCGGAGCCGAGGTTCAGGTCAGGACACTGTAGGAATAGACTAGTAGAAATGGGAGGCATCAGCTGTGACGTCACTGAGGTTGTAGCATGTACTTGGGCTCGCTTAGTAGGTCAGGTCCCGATCCAGGTCGTCATTATATTAACAGAAAAGGCAAGGATTGGCTCATCTCTGACGTCACAATATCGTCAGTGTGTCTGTGTAAAGAAGAAATACAAAAAAGGGCCCGTGGCTTAGAAGCCAAAGCCGAAGTTCTTAGGAAGTTTCGAAGCCAAATCCAGGCCAAAAAAATGGCTTCCAGAAGCCGAAGCTGCCATCAGCTTCATGTCTGTCAGAAATAAAATCATACATACATACATACATACATACCTATATCATCTTTTAGGTAGTAGGTAATAGGTAGTAAGCAGCTATCAAACAGAGAGGTACTACCGCCTGGAAAGATATTGGAAGCATAATGTGTTGTCTAATGGTGGACCCTGCTGCCATATGGCATCACAAAAATTGTGACCAAGTCCCAGGTTGCTGATCTGTCTTTCTGCCTCACTTACACACAGTTGCAGGGTCTCAATTGTTTCTTTTACTATTGACACCACAACTACTTACTGTATATTGTTTCTCACTCTTTATTTATTTGTTAATTTTTGTATTTATTTATGGTTATTATTATTATTATTATTATTATTATTATTATTATTATTATTATTATTTTATTTATTTTTTATAAGTTTTTTATTCGTCCCCAGGCCCTGATGTGGGTCAGTGACCTGTGCCCGGGTGGGCTAATGTCCGAAATACATACATACATATATACATACATACATACATACATACATACATACTGTACATACATATAAATCCAATACTGTTGGAGTGACGAAATATGAAAAGCTGATCTCCACCGACCTACCTATTCAGGTACAGCGTGGGAGTTATCTCTCTCTCTCTCTCTCTCTCTCTCTCTCTCTCTCTCTCTCTCTCTCTCTCTCTCTCTCTTCTCTCACACACACACACACGCGCGGCCATTGTCCAGTCCTTTACAATCAAACTGCAAAACTGGTCAACTTCGCTATTGGAATTGCAGTTATTTTGGCAATTTTGTGTCAAAGCGAAGAGAGAGAGAGAGAGAGAGAGAGAGAGAGAGAGAGAGAGAGAGGGAGAGAGAGAGAGAGCAGTTTCTCCTGTCTTATTGATCATTGTAAGGAATAAGATTGCGTAACCTTCATGTGATCAAGAACCAACGAAACATGACCTGAAATGAATCTGTCTTGTTAAATTACCTTTACAATGATACCCCTTGTCAGAAGGTCATGTCTGTAATGTTAAGTCATGTCTACAATGTTGAGTCAAGTTATACCCATGTCTACAAAGTTGAGACATGTTATATTCATGTCTACAGTGCTGAGTCATGTTATAGTCATGTTACAGTGTTAAGTTTACAATACTGTCATAGTCATGTCTACAGTGCTAAGTCATATTATAATTATGTCTACAGTGTTGTGTGATGTTACAGCCATGTCTACAAAGTTGAGTCATGTCTACAAAGTTGAGTCATCTCATAGTCATGTCTACAGTTTTGAGTCATGTTATAGTCATGTCTACAGTGTTGAGTCATATTTCAGTCATGTTTACAGTAGTGTCATAATCATGTCTATAATTTTGAGTCATGTTATAGTCATGTCATAGTCATGTCTACAGTGTTGAGTCATGTTATAATCATGTCTACAGTGTTGAATTATGTTATAGCCATGTCTACAATGTTGAGTCATGTTATAGTCATGTCTACAATGTGAAGTCGTGTTATAATCATGACTTCAATACTGTCATGGACATTTCTACTATGTTGAGCCATGTTATAGTCATGTTTATAATACTGTCATAGTCATGTCTACATTGTAGAATAATGTCTACAATACTGTCATAGTTATGTTTAATTGGTTGAGTCATATATATAGTTGTCTACAATAATGTCATAATCATGTCTACAATGTTGAGTCATGTTATAGTCATGTCTACAATGTTGAGTCATGTCTACAATGTTGAGTCATGTTAGAGTTATGTCTACAATGCTGAGCCATGTCTACAGTGTGACGTCATGTTATAGTCATGTCTACACTAAAGTCATAGCCATGTCTACATTGTTGAATCATGTTATAGTCAAGTCTACATTGTTGAGTCATGTTATAGTCATGTCTACAGTATGAAGTCATGTTATAGTCATGTCTACACTACTGTCATAGTCATGTCTACATTGTTTAGTCATGTTATAGTCATGTCTACAATACTGTCATTGTCATGTCTACAATGTTGAGTCATGTTATAGTCATGTCTACAAAGCTGAGTCATGTTATAGTCACGTCTACACTGTGAAGTCATGTTTAACATGTCATTAAAAACGGGTGTAATACCATAATCCTGGAGGATAGCGAATGTAATAACGATTTTCAAGAGGGGAGATAGATCACTAGCATCTAACTACCGTCCAATCAGTTTAACATCAATTGTAGGCAAATTACTGGAAGCAAGAATTTCAAACTCAATTCGAAATCACCTGGAGAAGCACAAGTTGCCGTTGCCCTTTTTGACTTCAGGAAGGATTTTGACCTTGTTGATCACTGCAGTTATCAAAGAGGCCATTGCACTAGGGCTGCCCACCAACCTGGTCTCATGGCTCACTGATTTCCTGAGTGATCGTCGTCAGGCAGTGAGGTACCAGGGTTCTGTCTCCACATTCCAACACCTCACCTGCGGTGTTCCCCAGGGGACCAAGACGGGACCACTGTGCTTCCTAATCCTGATCAACGACACTCTATCGGACACTCCTCACAGGTGGAAGTACGTAGATGACTGCACTGTGGGGATTACAGTGGACAACACCTCACCGGACTACTCATCGCTACAAGGCACCCTGGACAGGCTAAAAGCATGGACTTTGGAGAACAAGGTCACCATTAATCACACCAAAACCGTAGTCATGCACTTTAATACCACCACCAGTCCAGTGCAAACTCCAGCAGTTACAGTGGGTGCCCATCCTCTCCAGTTAGTGCAATCTGCCAAACTCCTGGGTGTAACTATAGACCACAAACTGGACTGGAAGGCCCATGTAAACAACACAATCAAGGTAGCCTTGTACCGACTCTACATGCTACGACGACTCAGGTCACTTGGGGCACCCACGCCAGAGCTGAGGACTATCTACAACGCCTTTAATCTTCCCAAATTAACGTATGCGTCACCAGCCTGGTCGTCGTCTCTCAACTTCACCCAACAACGTCAGCTAGAGAAGGTACAGAAGAATAGGGCCTGCAGAATCATGCTCGGTGCAGACTACTCGGGCTACAACAACGCTCTCTCCACCCTAGAAATGCCATCCCTCAGTGACCTCCACCACCAAGCACTAGCAGGATTTGGCAGTGGACTACTGCACCATCCTCGTCACAGGCCGCCACTACAACAAAATTCAGCTCATAAGAGCCCGCATTGATAGATAAAAAAAACAGCACCATCCCATCTATTGTTAAATAATAAACAGCTCCTGATTTATGTACTGTACAGCCCTGTAAATGTATTGAATGTATATTATTATGTGTAAATCACATGTAAGTTTGTATATTTTCAGCCACCGGCTGCAACTCTATTAATAAACCTTTTATTATTATTATTATTATTATTATTATTATTATTATTATTATTATTATTATTATTATTTTTATTATTATTGTTATTATTATTATCATTATTATTATTATTATTATTGTTATTATTATTATTATTCAGTTGATCAGTGATTTCCAACATAGCTTCACAAGCGGGCGTTCATGTCATACTAATTAATTAACATTCTCTTCTGCTGTTTTCGAATCAGTGGACAATGGGCACGATTTTGATGTGGTATCTTGACTTCAGCAAAGTCTTCAACAGAGTCCCCCACAAAAGAATAATACGAAAAGTGGAGGATTATGGCATTGGAGGAAATATTCTAAGATGGACTAGGGCGTGGTTACAGGACAGGAAACAGCGAGTGAGCATTAACGGCATTAAATCCAATTGGAGTAACGTCACTTGTGGAGTACCCCAAGGCCCAGTACTTGGACCATTATATACATAAAACGACATAGATTTAGGGGTAGACAGCATCATAAGAAAATTTGATGATGACACTAAAATAGGGCGTATAATTAAATCTGACGTGGACTCTGCAAAACTACAGGAAAATCTAAACAAATTTTTCGAATGGTCTGAAAAATGGTAGATGAAATTTAATGTGGATATATGTAAAGTACTAAGTCAAGGAGATGTAAACAGAGAAACCAGATACCAGATAAGAAACGTTGTTATAGAGAAATCCCGTTGTTAAAAAGATTTAGGAATAATGGTAAGTAGGGATCTTAAACCTTGTAAGCAATGTGTATTTGCTCGAAACAAGGCTAACGAAGTACTTGGGTTCATACAAAGGAGAGTTAGTTACAAGACTAGAGAGGTCATCCTAAAACTATATCTTGCACTTGTGAGACCTCATTTGGATTACGCAGTTCAGTTCTGGTCACCGTACTACGGAATGGATATACTGTAGAACCCCTAGAAGGAATTCAGAGGAGAAAGACAAGACTAATCCCGGGATTAGGAACCTTGAGGTTAAGGCATCTTAATCTGCACTCCCTCGAGAGATGTAGAGTGAGGGCTAAACAAAGGTGATATAACAAAGGTACTCAAACTATTTAGATTTAGGCGCGAGATAGGTAAACATAGGTTTAGAAATAGAGTAGTGGATGAGTGGAACAAGTTACCAAACATCATCATTAACTCGAATACGCTGGATGGCTTCAAACATATGTTGGATGGATATATGATCGATAGGGGTTGGGTGTAAATGGGACTGCCCATTATGGGTCAATAGACCCACTGCAGTTTCCTCCATTCTTATGTTCTTATTTTCTTATAGTCATGTCTACACTACTGTCATAGTCATGTCTACAGTGTTGAGTTATGTTATAGTCATGTCTACAATGTTGAGCCATGTTATAGTCATATCTACAGTGTTGAGTCATGTTATAGTCATGTCTGCAATCCTGTCATAGTTATGTTTTTAGTGTCGCATAATGTTATAGTCATGTCTACAATATTGTCATAGACCTGTCTACATTGTAGAGTCATGTTTAGTCATATCTACAATACTGTTATAGTGATGTCTACAACGTTGAGTCATGTTATTGTGATATATACAATGTTGAGTCATGTTAAAGTCATGTCTACAAAGTTGAGTCATGTTATAGTCATGTCTACAGTGTTGAGTCATAGTAGAGTAATGTTATAATTATGTTTACAGTATTGAGTCATGTTATAATCTTGTCTACAATACTGTCATAGTCATGTTTACAATGTCTATTCTTAGTCTTAAAGTCATGTCCACACGGCTGCATCCTTCCTATCTCCACATCTTCACTGCTCACTGGTATCTCAGGGTCTGGTGTCTACGACGTGAATAGCGAGAAGTGTAAAGCTGACCCCTGTTATCTCCCTGCCTGAGGTTCTCCTTACTGATAACGTCAAGGGAGAGACGAGGGAGACAGAGAAAGAAAAACCCTCTGACCTTGAGAATTGATCTGACGTCTTTCATTCTTGATATCCAAATGGAGGGCGTCGGTATTTTTGCCCCTTGGTAAGTGTAGTACTCCTTCCCTGTCTACGTTTTCTGTGTTATTGTCTGTCTGTCTATCTACCTGTCTTTTTATTTATCCCCAGTTCGCTGTTTGTGTGTCTGTCTGTCTGTTTGTCTGTCTTTATCTACAGTTTTATCTATCTTTGCCTGTCGGTCGGTCTGTATGTGCGTTTGTGTCTGTATGTTATTTAGTCGGTTTTCCTCTTTTTTTCACTATATCTCTTATCTTTCTGTCTTCTGTTAAATTAAGTTCTGTATGTTTGTCTTTGTCAGTCTTTCTCTATTATTCACTCTGTCTATAAAGAAAAGAGAAATAAAACGACAATTGCGGAGGAGAGAGAGAGAGAGAGAGAGAGAGAGAGAGAGAGAGAGAGAGAGAGAGAGGACCCCAGACTAACGCAATGTCTCTCAATTACCAAGAAATTTCACATAATTCAATCTCCCTGTGTTAACTTTTGAAATATTGTTGTGGTGTGACAAAATTTACACACACATAAATATATCATCTTTTTTTTGTTTACAGATTAAAAACTTACCTTATTTTCTTTTTCCTTTTAGTTAATTTTTTTACTCTAAAGATACGAGAAATTTTGTAAGATATTTTAAGATAATTTTTCTGCATTTAGCTCATTATATTTTGTGGTGTAATGCAACAAAGAGAAAAATGGTTGTGTTGGTGTAGATGAGAGAGACAGAGAGAGAGAGAGAGAGAGAGAGGGAGAGAGAGAGAGAGAGAGTGTGTGTGTGTGTGTGTGTGTGTGTGCATCTTCTTATGCACGTGTATACAACCAGCTCATCTAATAATGACAAAAACTCAACAAACAAAAAATACAGATGTCATGTATCTACAAATTATAGGAAGGACTTTCATTGGAAATTAATTTCCAGGTAAAGTCATGACACAATCCCCTGACATGAAGAACCAATTACCTTATGTGTTTTTATTTAAAGGGTTATTGCAGTATGCTAATCCGCCGATTGTTATTTTAGCCCTAGTTCTATTGGGCCCAAGTCATGGCGGGCCTCATTCTAACAGGCCCCTAATCAGCCTAAAAGATTGAGTCCTGATTGCTAATGGGCTCTTGCTCTATTATACTGGGCCCGTGTCCTAATTGGCCCTCTTTTTATTTAGCCCGAACAGTGCATAACCTAACTAGTAAGTCTGGGCCGTAGTCCATATGGGTTTCAGTGTTTGGAGCCTTAATTCTATGGTATCCTAGTTATAATGGAACCCATTCGTAGTAGTAGAAAGGTCAAATAGAACTGGGGCACACTAGAACTAGGACCCATTATGACTGGGACTCATTAGGACTGGGAACCATTAGGACTGGGACTCATTAGGACCGGAACTCATTAGGACTGGATTCCATTAGGACTGGGACTCATTACGACTGGGTACCATTAATTCTAGAGCCAATTTGATTTGCGGCCAAATTTACCCGGAACTGTTCTCCAATTCTCCCAGTCAACACTAAGTCTGTTCTCATTGTTCTCCTCTCCGCCAATAACTTTGCACTTGACAAACAATCCAATTTGGTGTTTGTCGTCTGAATTAAGCTCGGCGGGCGCCAGTGTTATCTCTCTGGTTCCAAAGTCTCAGAGAACCTTACAGTGAATTTTCCTCGTAACTGGAGACGTGAGAATGTTCCTAATTGGCTGACTTAAGCTGAGCGTTCAAATTGGCATCAGCATTTATCTTGAGACTACTGTACACCTTACTTACAGTAGTGTCTCTGTAAATCTTGGCACTGGCTAATGTTGGAAATGGTTAGGTTAGGTTAAGTTAGATTAGGTTTGGTTTGGTTTGGTTTGGTTAGGTTAGGTTTGGTTAGGCTGGGCCTAGATATGATTTTGGATAAGCTACGTTAGGTTTTATTAGGATAGGTTAGTCATATTAGTTTAGTTTAGTTTAGATTAGTTTAGTTTAATTTAGTTTAGGTCGAGTTAGATATTTTGCTGAATCTTCACTTTTAAGGATTTATTAGTGTGTTCTTGAGACGTACAGTGAGGGGCGATATGATAGAGGAATATAAATGTAAGTCAGGGCTAAGCAAAGGTGATATAACAAAGGTACTCAAACTATCCAACCAGGAGCGAACTCGTAGCAATAGTTTTAAATTTGATAAATTTAGATTTAGGCGAGTGATATTTAAACATTGGTTTAGAAATAGTTGATGAGTATACCAAGTTACCAGACATCATAATTAACTCGAATACGCTGGATAGCTTCAAACATAGGTTGGATGGATATATGAGCGATAGAGGTTGGGTGTAAACGTGACTGCCCTGTACGGACCAATAGGCCCGCTGCAGTTTCCACCATTCTTATGTTCTTGTGTTAAGGTCATTTTGTATTATATTTTGGTAAGCGTCTTTACACAACTTTCTGAACGAGGTAACAATAATGATTATTATTATTATTATTATTATTATTATTATTATTATTATTATTATTATTATTATTATTATTATTATCAGTATTATTATTATTATTATTATTATTATTATTATTATTATTATTATTATTATTATTAGTTTTATTATTATTATTATTATTATTGTTGTAGCTGTTTTTTTGTCTGTGTTGTTATTTTTGTTGTTGTCTTTGTTGTTTTTGTTGTCATCCTTTTTATTGTTTTATGGAGAGATGCATTTACACATATCGTGATTAGTAAATTACATCTCCGTTAAGTCATTTCAGGATTACTAGTAGCGTGCAAAAAAAAAATATAACTATGACCATTTTAGAATCGGACTCCTCACTCGGTACAGTTCATGACCTACTACTGACGTCATTTATTGGTGAATGGAATAATTACGTCCTCCCTTATTACTAGATGTTCAGAGTCTGCCTCATCAGCTCTCGCCAATTGCCTACATATCTCGTGTGTTTTGGCCTCTCAATCATAACTGAGATCTCATCAGCGTTGATTGTCTGAGAAATGAATGGAGGAGGTTTTCCCCAATGCAGGTTTTAGTCACGGTAAGAAGGGGAAGACGCTGATGTGTGTGTCATGTTGTGAGGTGTGTATTGACGGTGTTGTTTGAGTGTGTGTCATGTTGTGGGGTGTGTATTGGTGGTGCTGTTTGTTAGGTTCTGAATAATAAGTTCTATATACAGGAGAGAACACAAACACCTGTATAGTTTTGTAGGTTCGGTTTACTGGATAAGAGTATGTACACAGAGGGAAGCAGCACTCTCCCTTGGCTAGGCTCCTTGTCAACTGCCATAGACGACGTATGGCAAGTGATACATTAGCAGCTTCCATACGTCGCCAGGCACATTAATTAAGCATGTGGGACATGGTAATAACATTGCCACACGCTGCTAGCTAGGCTGAATAAATAATACATAAATGGAGCACATACATAATATACATACATGATATATAATCCAGCATACATAATATACATACACCTCCCTCCCCCCCTATACGCTCATAGCAAAGTCTTGAGCGGACCTTTTCTTTTGGATCCGTTCTGAGCGTCGAGGGACTTCATCACTGGGAAGGGTATGGGACTCAACACTGGTGGCGGGGCCAGCAGAAGGCATTGTTACGGGTCGGAGAAAACGGCGGTTCCTCCACCACACACGACCACTGGGTAACCGCACCTGGTAGTCCCGTGACCTGCCGAGACCCATGACTACGCCTACTTTGTCCCAACGTAGGGAGGTCGGGTCCTGAACACGGACTTGGGTGCCGACACTCAACCTGGGGAGAGAACGGGCGTGGTCATTGTAGCGGGCGACGACGTCCTGAACACGTTCGGCGGCTCGGCGATCACAATCCTCTGTCTTGGCCTGCCACTCCTTGGAGAAGGATTGAGGGTGAGCAGGGACACAAGAACGAAGGGGGCGTCCATACAAAACCTGGGCAGGGGAGCATCCGGTGTAGTTAGGTGTGTTGCGGAGTTCAAGAAGACCCCTGTCGAAGGCCTCGCAGTCAATGTTCCCAGAAGGGGCCACCTTAAGGATGAGGTGCTTCAGGGATTTGACAGCAGCCTCAGCGTGGCCGTTGGACTGCGGGTAATGGGGCGATGACAACACATGCCGGACTCCCCATCGGTCGAGGAACGCAGCAAAGTCCCGGCTTGTGAACTGAGGCCCTCCGTCGGTTCGCAGGCGTACAGGAACGCCCACGTCACGGAAGTAGTGGCGGAACTTGCTGATGGTGGCGGCAGACGTCGTGTCATTACCGCACTTGATGACAACCGGCCAACCAGAGAGACGGTCGACGATAACGAGGAAGGACTTTCCTGACACACAGAAAAAGTCGGCCGACACAGACTCAAAGGGGCGGGTGGGGTTGTCGTCACTCATGAAGGGTTCCTGCTGCTGGCTGGGTTGTAATACGTGGCGGGGCTTACACACCTGGACAGCATTGGAGATGTCAGGGTCGATGCCAGGCCGGAACACAGTCTGTCTTGCACGCCGTTTGGTGGCCTCGGCTCCACAGTGACTGTCGTGGAGGCGAGCCAAGGCGTGGAGACTTGAAGCAGCAGGGACAACTACCGAAGGAGAGGTGTCACTGGCCAGAGGTAGGGGTAGGGCGGCAGCAGGGTAGTTGCTGCTCCCTTCGTGCACCCTGTTGGCGTGTTTTACCTCGAGAATCGGTGTTGGGAAGTCCTGGGAGATGATGGCCAACTCTTGGCAATGTCTGTAGGACAGCAAAGGAGTCGGGACGCCATTATGCACATCAATCCAGGCTTGACACGACCTGTTGCCAAAGGTGACGTGTGCATAGAGTGAACCTAGGGCCGGGGTCATCTGTGAACCATCTGCCATAAAGCGGAGATCCTTGGGGGGCGGTCCTAGATCACTTGGAGAGAGCCCCAAGCATTGCAAATGCTGGGGACCGATGACTGTAGCATCAGCGCCGGTGTCGGGCAACATCTGAAGACTGGATGACACACTGCCGTAGGTCACAATGACACTGATGTACTGGGGGACTTTGGTCCTGGGACGCGGGGGGGAGCACACATTCCTAATGTGGCTCGAGCGTTGTCAGGAGTCGTCGTGCCTCTGATTGGAAGACTGTGGGCGGCCCTCTCTGGTGGAAGGGGGCTGAAGCTTCCGCCGACGCGGTCCCTTGGGTATGTTGGAAGGGCAACACTTGTCATAGTGGCCCAGACGACCGCACACTTTGCACTGGACGCGTTTGGCTGGGCACCGTACTGTGAGTGACCAGTGGCCCTTACGGTCACAACTGTTGCAGGTAGACTGAGCAGCTGGACACACCTGTGTTCCGTGCTGCTTACCACAGTTGTTGCAAAATAAACCGGGCGTGGACGTGGTGGGCGAAGGCGTAGGAACAGACTTCTTGTCCTTCTTGTACCGGGACACAGCGCGTACAGCTGTAGGGGGAGCGCGGATGGCAGAGGTGGCACACCTGGCAGCCTCATAGGAGCGACATATCGTCGACACATCCTTAAGAGAAGAGGAAGAGTCGAGGGAGGTGAGGCGTTGGACAAGTTCCTCGTCCTTAACACCCATCAGGATCACCTTCTTCAACTGGGTCTCCTCGCACTGCTGGTGGTGGCCTGGACATATATCTACCTCTTCCGAGGCTCTCTTAAGACGCACGTAAAAGGCATCAAAAGACTCACCCTCCAACTGTCTGCAGCTAAACAATTCCCTCCTGCGCAGAGCTTCATTCTGCTGTCCTTTGATGTGCCGTTGTAGAACGTCCAGTACCTCCTCTACAGACAGCGAAGAGGTTGGGGGTACCTGCAACGTATGTTCCAAGACACGCTGAATTTCCAAGGACAGGCACATGCGCAGCTGGATGAGTTGTTTAGGCTGTGACAAACTCTGGAGATCCACCATTGTAGAATAATCAGTCCACCGTCGCCGCCATTCACGAAAAGTCTGGAAATTCACATCAGGCTTCAAGATGGGCGGTGTTTGAGCTGCTGCTTTAGGTGGGGCTGGGGGGTGTGAAGGAAGCATGGATGAGGTATCTGAACCAGTCAGTACCGAGGCAGTGTTAGAGCCAGGGGCTTGGTTAACAGTGAGGCGAGATATCAAGGCTTCAAACCGTTCACTGTCTTCCAATCTCCGTTGGTTGTCTCGTTCTGCCTCTGCTTGCCTTCTGTGCTCATCCGCCAAACGTCTGTGGGCTTCATCCTCGCGTTTCTCATCTCTCATAAACTTCAGTAAAGCAATTATCTCTGGAGACAACGCTGAATATTGAGGTGAGGGACTGCGCGATGTGGGGGCTGGAGCGTCGTGGCCGGCCTGGTCATCCATCTCTGCGGGGCTATCACCCGCCTGACTCATCCAGACGCTGGGTCCACGGCTACGTAAGGCGTGAGACATAACTACTTCCTCTGTGTACTATGTCTTAAATCAGTGTTGACAGGTCAGCCCGTCGTATCAACAAGATTTCAGACAAAATATTAATTAAATACACAGATAAGTAGGTTATATATATAAAATATATATAAGGAAGCCGCGCGGTCAGCGAGTGTTAGTACATGTATGTGCGTGAGTGTGTGTCCCGGGCGGGCAAAGCGTCTCGCCCCAGCTGTGAGGGGGGGGTGGAGGCGGCGCTGTGAGGGGGTGGAGGGAGAGGCGCAGTCAGAGACGGGTGCACTGAACTCTACTCCTTACGAATGCCCAGAACGTGCCGTATACCTTGGGAATCCTTTAGAACAAGGTCACACATGAATGGCACGAACACACAATGCACTAAACACTTCACAGAAAATCACTGTCACTGACACTGCTCAAAGTTGCTGAGATTCTTCGAGGAGAGGTGACGCGCGGGAATTGACCCAAGGCGGGAGGAGTCCGTACGCCGGCTTTCCACAGACTTTGCACTATCACTCGTAATTATCCAGTAAGATCGGATCACTGCGCCATGTTAGGTTCTGAATAATAAGTTCTATATACAGGAGAGAACACAAACACCTGTATAGTTTTGTAGGTTCGGTTTACTGGATAAGAGTATGTACACAGAGGGAAGCAGCACTCTCCCTTGGCTAGGCTCCTTGTCAACTGCCATAGACGACGTATGGCAAGTGATACATTAGCAGCTTCCATACGTCGCCAGGCACATTAATTAAGCATGTGGGACATGGTAATAACATTGCCACACGCTGCTAGCTAGGCTGAATAAATAATACATAAATGGAGCACATACATAATATACATACATGATATATAATCCAGCATACATAATATACATACACTGTTAGAGTATGTGTTATGTTGTGTGATGTGTACTGTCACTATTGTTGAGTGTGTGTCATGCTGTGGGGTTGTGTATTGACGGTGCTGTTTGAGTGTGTGTCATGTTGTGGGGTGTGTATTGACGGTGTTGTTTGAGTGTGTGTCATGTTGTGGGGTGTGTATTGACGGTGTTGTTTGAGTGTGTGTCATGTTGTGAGCTGTGTATTGACGGTGATGTTTGAGTGTGTGTCATGTTGTGGGGTGTGTATTGACGGTGTTGTTTGAGTGTGTGTCATGTTGTGGGGTGTGTATTGACGGTGTTGTTTGAGTGTGTGTCATGTTGTGGGGTGTGTATTGACGGTGTTGTTTGAGTGTGTGTCATGTTGTGAGCTGTGTATTGACGGTGATGTTTGAGTGTGTGTCATGTTGTGGGGTGTGTATTGACGGTGTTGTTTGAGTGTGTGTCATGTTGTGGGGTGTGTATTGACGGTGTTGTTTGAGTGTGTGTCATGTTGTGGGGTGTGTATTGACGGTGTTGTTTGAGTGTGTGTCATGTTGTGAGCTGTGTATTGACGGTGATGTTTGAGTGTGTGTCATGTTGTGGGGTGTGTATTGACGGTGTTGTTTGAGTGTGTGTCATGTTGTGGGGTGTGTACTGCACTGTCACTATTGTTGAGTGCGTGTCATGTTGTGGGGGTGTGTCCACGCTATTGTTGAGTGTGTATCATGTTAAGGGCTTCTGTACTGTCACTATTGATGAGTTTGTATCATGCAAAGGGCTTCTGTACTGTCACTATTGTAGAGTGTGTATCATGGTAAGGGGAGTGTACTGTCACTATTGTTGAAAGCGTATCATGTTTAGGGCTTCTGTACTGTCACTATTGTAGAGTGTGTATCATGTTAAAGGCTTCTGTACTGTCACTATTGATGAGTGTGTATCATGTTAAAGGCTTCTGTACTGTTATTATTGATGAGTGTGTATCATGGTAAGGGGCATGTACTGTCACTATTGATGAGTGTGTGTCATGTTAAGGGCTTCTGTACTGTCACTATTGATGAGTGTGTATCATGTTAAAGGCTTCTGTACTGTCATTATTGATGAGTGTGTATCATGTTAAGGGGTGTGTCGTCGCTATTGTCTAGTGTGTGTCATGTTAAGGGGTGTGTAGTGTCACTATTGTGGAGTGTATATCATGTTAAGGGGTGTGTAATGTCACTATTGTTGAGTGTGTATCATGTTAACGTGATACGCACTCAACGATAGTGACAGTTGTAACATAGAAGGGTCACACTTCCATATAAATACACTGCATTGTCACCTTTATCTGCACGATTCGTAAGAACAAGAGTCGTGAGATGACTCCTGATTGGTGGAAAACCATTGCCAGCTTTTGGGGGCGCCATCTATGACAGGTGATGTCTACTCTGACCAAGGAGTCCACGTCAGTTCCATTCTCCTCTATTATCGGCTCTTGTTCACCCTGTCTGCTCTGTCGTGGAGTGACCCACTGTTACCGGCACTACCTGTACACCGCGGAACCTATTGTTCATCTATTCGTAACGTGTATTAGTAAAGCTGAGTACAGGTACATTATTTTTCACCCTTGTATATGTGTCTTGTGTTGATTTTGCTTTAAGAATATTATCTAAAAATCACTTGCATATTTTTCACGTCTTACTATTTATACTGTGTTGGGTGCAGTTATGTCAGCCATGAGTGTGGTATCAAATATTCAATTAAACAACGTAATGCTATAATAACTAAACCAACAGTAAAACTAACTCGAAAAGATCACAATACAAACACATTGTCTTTTGTGACGTAATTGGGCATGAGTTTTACAAGGTATTATAAATAAATAATTTCAACCAAAAAGCCCTAGACACACACACAGGTAAAGAAATTATTTAAATTTTTAGATTAAAATAAAAGTAAAAGTTAAAGTATAGTAACTTAAGACATTTGCCTTCTTGATTGCTCAGTTTCCGTAACACAGTACATAAGCCATTAACATGACACATTGAACAATAGTGACAGTACCAGTACACATCCCTTAATATGATACGTACTCAACAATAGTGACAATACACACCCCTTAACATGATACACAATAAAAAAATAGTGAAATTACACACCCCTTAAGGGGTGTGTGCGGGTACTGTCACCATTCTTGAGTGTGTATCTTGTTAAGGGCTTCTGTACTGTCATTATTGTTTGGTGTGCACCATGTTAAGGGGTGTGTACTGTCGCTATTGTTGGGTGTGTATCATGTTAAGTGGTGTGAACTGGTACTGTCACCATTGTTGGGTGCGTATCATGTTAAGAGCTTCTGTACTGTCATTTCTGTTTGGTGTGTACTGTCACTATTGATGAGTCTATATCATGTTAAGGGGTGTGAACTGTTACTATTGTTTAGCGTGTATCATGTAAAAGGCTTCTGTATTGTCGCTATTGATGTGTGTGTGTCATGTTAAGAGATGTGTACTGTCGCTATTTTTTAGTGTTTATCATGTTAAGGGGTGTGCACTGTCACTATTGTTGAGTGCGTGTTATGTTAAGGTATGTGTAATGTCACTATCGTTAAGTGTATGCCATGTTAAGAGCTGACATCAGGTCTAACTCGAGTATATGTCAACATAACACGTCGTATCCCTTAGCAGTAAAATGAGGTCATTACAACACACATACACAGCCACCTGCCTCTACCCCGTACCTTGGTGATGAGTGTTGGAAGGAGGTGTCATCTCTTTAGGCTAATTATGTTGACTGTTTCTCTGTCTTTGAGTATAGTGTGTCAGTAAGGCCATTGCTGTATTATGTATATCTCCCTCCATAGTATGAACAAAAACTAAAAAGATATAGATACTGTTTTTCCTCTTGGTCGTTATTATGTACAAATTAAAACAAAATTGACATATAGCTCGAACAAGGACATTACATTAAAACATTAAACAAGCAAACAAATTTTTACACAACTTCCAGTGCAGGCAAGAAACAATTAATCACTATTCTATCTTTGCCTTCACACAACTAAAAAAAATAATTGTCACAAAATGGGTCAGTAACACACACATTCGAACCCTGAGCTCCGGGCTGAAATGCGGTGTAGGCACCCCTGAGCCAACAGCAGCGGCGATAAGGTCGATATTAGTCAACCATCTGGAGGTTTTGATTGGTTCACTTGATATATACTGCTATCTAAGAGGGCTTATATTGTGTGTGTGTGTGTGTGTGTGTGTGTGTGTGTGTGTGTGTGTGTACCGGGGGCTGGGTGTGTCACGTGAAGGGTCAGGTCAACACTGACCCCCAAGCACAATTGTCAATCACATTTGTTTCTTTCTTTCGAGTTGAAATTGTGGGTTGATCATCAATCTTTGCACTGTACTGTTGGTGGGAGGATGTTGATAATTCCAGATTGGAAGAAGATGGGGAAGGAGAGGGCCCGACAGACCAGGCTGGCAGCTGTCTCCATGGTCAAGAGACCACGGCCGTGTTAGCGGGCAGCGCCGACTACACACATCCTTACCCTATGTGTGTGTGTGTGTGTGTACACATTATTATGAATGAAGATGTACTTGGCTTATTGCCAGAAAATTTTTCATTTGACGGATGAATAATTAAACTAGGACTCGTGACTTCCGGCACTAAGAGTGACCTCTTGTTTATTGCTAACGAGGCTTGCCATATTATTTTCATGTGTGTGTGTGTGTGTGTGTGTGTGTGCTTAATAATAATAATAATTAACGGTTTATTGAAAGAGCTTGGCAGCCAGAAGGCTGAAAATATACAGCTACATATTTGGGGAATGGGTTACGAATTACAAATAATATACAAGTAACATAAGTGACACAAATAAGACATATAATAACTTAGATGGGGAAAAGCTCAAACTACAGTTCATTTCAACATAGTGACAGTGTTACAGTATTACAAGTTATTGATAATTTTTACAATGGTTGGGACTGGGCTGTTCTTATAGCGATCAGTTCGTGCACGTATGGGCTGGATGCGGTTGTGGTGTCGCACAGCAATTCTCGGACAAGGGATCTCAGGTGGTAGTAGGAGCCGGTGTCGGGGATGGTGTAGAAGCTTCTTACCAAATTTGCAGATGAGGTCGTGGTGATGGTCAGTGAGAGTCGAAAGGGTCAGTGTGTTGAGCGCTTCTTGATATGTGGAGTAGGAGGGGGAGAGAATAATCTTGCATGCCCTCTTTTGCACTTTTTCTAGGTGTATGTTTGTGTGTATGTGTGAGTATGTGTTGGCGAGTGTGTGTGTGTGTGTAGTAATAATAAAATAATAATAATAATCAACGGTTTATCGAAAGAGCATGGCAGCCGGAATGCTGAAAATATGCAGTTACATAATTGGGGAATGGGTCTCTTGATTGACAAATAATATACAAGTAACATAAGTGATACAAATATGATATATAATAATTTGGTCGGGAGAAGCTCAAACTACAGGGCATTTCAACATAATGACAGTGCAAAAGGTAAGATTGACTGGGAGTGAATACAGTGGTTGATTACAAGTTATTGATAATTTTTACAATGGTTGGGACTGGGCTGTTCTTATGGAGATGAGTTCGTGCTCGTATGGGCTGGATGCGGTTGTGTTCTGACCTCACTAGAGGAAAGGTCACAGCGGCTTAGCTCCCGGGGATTAATTGTCAGTAATGGTTAGTGCTACTTGTGAACAGAGCTGTGCCCTTCTGAGGGCCGAGTTAGGGAAGGTCAAAGAAGAAAACTTGAAATTAAAGGAAGAGATAGCGAGGATGAAGGAAGAAACTAGACAAAGAAAGCCAGTGTCTGACGAAAGCTCAGGCGAATAGAAGGTTGTGAGGAAAGGGACGACCAAACTGGTGGTGAAAAAACACACCAAGGTGGTAAAAAAACTCACTAGGGATACGACAACAACAGCTAAGTGTACCAACTCTTTCAGTCCTTTGATAGACGAATTGGACGCTAGCATAGTCAGGGACAAGGCTGACAAGAAAGGTATGAAAACCTTAATTGTTGGCGATTCCCAGGTATGGTACCTGGATAGAGATTTTTTAGGTAAAAAATAAAAATAGGATGAGGGTGTGTTTGCCAAGAGCTGGGGTGGGGGATATAGTTGACAGATGGACAATATCTTGTCTGGTAATGGGAACAAACCCATTATCTGCCTCAGTGCAGGAGGCAATGATATTGGCCGGTGTAGGAGTGAGGAGCTTCTTGATAAGTTCAAGACAGCTATAGAAAGTATTAGGTCTAAGGGAGGGATCCCTATCATATGTGGTGTCCTGCCTAGAAGGAGAGTTGCCAGTGAATGGTTGTCAAGGGCAGTTGGTGTCAACGGCCGTCTTGGCAGATATTGCAAGTCAATATCAGTCCCATTCATTGACAACTGAGGGAACTTCTACGGCACAAGGGACCTTTATGCGAGAGATGGGGTGCATTTGTCTAGGGATGGGGTGGCAACCCTGGATGGGTCTCTCGAGAGGGCAGTTCAAAAGATGTCGAAGTCTTTAAACTGCTAGGGGAACATATGAGTAAGGGGGTGGAGGAGACTGCAGTGGGAGTGGGTAAACAAAGTGAAAGGTTACAGGGAAATAGTGCTAGGAATTATGACAAAACTAAATTAGGCAGGGAGTTAAAACCTAAACGCGACAAAGAGAGGACTCAGAACACGACTAACTTAAATGTCTATTACGTAAACAGTAGAAGTATGAGAAACAAAATGGATGATATTAGGGCCTTGGTATGTACCGAAAAAATCTATATAATAGCATTCACTGAAACATGGATAAACCTAGACTCACGTGAGTTACCTGTCGAATACCAAATTGCAGGTTACAAATTATTCCATACCGATAGGCTGATTAGGAAAGGAAGTGGAGTAGCAATCTGTGACAGGGATAATCTGAAGTGTGAAATAAATAAGGAAATAAAAACTGCACAGAACGCGCATGCATGCCGTAGTGTCAACAAAGGCTGTAAGAGACTGCTCCTTAAAAGTCGTATTTCTGACGAATTCAGCGAGTCTACTTATCCCAGCCTGTGCAGACAACTATAGTAAGACCCCAGTTATCAGCACAGTGGCATCAATTTTTTTTTTACTTTTGGACTTTGTCATTTTTTGGGGATTAAAACATCTGGTCCTACCAACAGGTCCCTCTGGGCAAAGTTTTTCAAGTTTGCGCATGCGCAATGTAATAGTGTGACGTAGCAGTGATTTCTTTAACACTCCACCTGACTGCAGTGTGGCCAACGTGCCCTATGCCAGCCGTTAAATGCTCCCATTCATTGGAGAAAGCGGCTGTAGGTGACAGTGATGCAGACGACTTTCTTCTTGAAGACAAGTCAAAGAAGCAGAAACCTCAGAAGTCAGGGCCTCCAGCAGGGGCTACGGGTCCCTCTCGCACTCTGTCTGGGGCTGTAGTGGGTGGACTCCTGTCATCGGGGTCCCCAAGTGAGCTTACATGTGGCTCAATGAACGATCCTCCGTCGCGCCTTCGTCATCTCGCCTTTCCTCGGGAGTTGCCTCTGAGCACATGGACGACCTGGTTCTTCCGTCACTGCTCTCCACTTGAGGACTCAACACTTCACCTCTGCCGAGGTCCTATAGCCGCAATAGTCACCACACAAATGGACGAGACGGTACGCCTGCTCACTCAGGTGGGTTTTCCTGCTCCCCAGGGGGTGGTGATGCTGAAGTTCACCACCATCACCCCAGAAACTCGTCGTACCAAGGTAATGGTTCGCCACGTACTCTGGGAGATCCCTATCGACGACCTTCGCCCTCTTCTCCCACAACTACTAGACATGGAACGCCGCATCAACCAGGTCTCCAAACGTCCATCCAACGAACTCATCGGCTGGTGGGTGGGCCCCCTCCGTCCGAAGGTGAATGTAGGACCAATTCACAACCGTCCTCTCTACCGATTTATCGGTACCCCGAAAATCTGTGGTCGTTGCCAATCGTGGAAACACCGCTCCTGGGAGTGCACGAGGTTGGTCGCCTGCGGTTTCTGTGCAGGTCCTCACGACACAGTGGAATGCAATTCGAAAATTCAGAACAAAATCCCAGTTATTCCATGGTGTGTCAATTGCCATGGCAGTCACCACGCCTGGAATGCCAATTGCCCACAGCGTCCTGGCACTCGCCCAGGGAAAACTTACCTTGTACCACCGCCCTCGTCTCTGACGAAGCCCCTGTCAACCAAACCTCACTCCTATCCACCACCTCCTCTTCCATCCACCAAGGATTTCCCATTGATCTCCTCTCCTCTCCCCTATCACCCCTACCACCCATCCTTTCTCCCCTCCCTCCCTCTCCCTACTGCTCATGGAACAAGGTCGTTGCCGGCCCTGCCACACAGTCACCACCACCTCCTGCCCACTTGGACCCCAGCTGTCCTTCACCAGCACCACCACCTCTTGCTCACCTGAGCCCTCACCATTCCTCCCCGTCACCACCACCTCCTGCCCTTCCGGAACCCCGCTGTCTCTCACCAACAGCAGCACCACCACCTCTTACTCAACTGAACCCTCACCGTCCCTCTCCGTTGCTACCACCACCACATGCCCAGTCGGGCCCTCGGCAATCCTCGCCATCACCTCCAGCTCCTGCACGGGTACACCAAGTTGGTTCTATGGAAACAATCACTCTCCGTCTGGGTCGCCACTCCAAGCAAATCAACCTTCTCTCTACCCAACTCGACTCGTTTGTGAAAACAATTGCGACATTGCAGAGGCAACAACAACTCATTCTGGACACCCTGACCCAACAGGGGCGCACTTTGCAAGCCCTGGTGACCCGCCTCTTTCCTTCTCCCGAGATGGAGGATCCTTCCCTCGCTCTCCCACTCTTCCCTCTCCATTATCCTCAACAGAATTTGGTACCTCCTCTGAAGCCCTGTCTAGCCCCACCGACTCATCTCACACCGGAGGCCGTTCCCTCCTCTTCTTACAATGGAACATCCAGGGATTTAGACCTCGCTGGACAGACTTCGCCCGATTTGTTCTCTCCCATCAAGTAGATGTTGCTGTTCTTCAGGAAACCATCACAGACGATGTTACTCCACTCCGCGTCTCTGGCTATGCTGGTTACACCCTGCCTCGGTACCGTGGGCAGGCTCGTGGCCTCCTCACCCTTGTGTGTAACACCATTCCATCTGTTCGTCTCACGTCACCTGACTCACATGGACCCCCGTCTTTATTACTTTCTGTCTCCCTTACTCTTGGTGACCGGACCCTTCGTGTAGTCAATGTTCATTTCAAGAGTGATTCTCTGGAACCCAGGTTCTTCACGACCTCCATGATGGGGTTCCCACTATTGTTCTTGGCGACTTTAATGCCCGCCATCCCACTCTTAATCCAGATCATCCCACGCCATGTACCCTTAACGGATCACATCTCTCCAGTTTCTTAATGGGGATGATGATGTTCGCTTTCTTTGTCCTGACGATCCTACTCGCCTCCCCCATAGTTTCCTTGATGTTGGCTTACTATTGAACGGTCATACCTCCTTTCATCCGACCGTTTGCACCGAGCCTGCTCTGTATAGTGACCATCTTGCCGTTACTACCCATCTCAGGCTCTCCTTCTCTGCCCCGACATTAGCTCCTTATCGATCCCCTCGCCTTCGTCTCACGCAAGATGCTGTTCCTTCCTTTACCCAATACCTTTCTACCTGGGCGGATTCCTATGTTGTCCCCCAGTCCCTTGACTCTTACAGCGCTGATTTTGTTGATGCAGAGTATGACTCGGTCAATCGCGCTACCCCTCCACGCCCTCCCCGTCACCCCAGAAGTGCCACCAACTACTGGTATCGTATCCCTGTCATCAGACATCTCCGGCAGGTAACCCGTGATCTTCAATCTGCCATACGGAGGTCTCGCTCTCCAGAGGACTGGGAAGACTTAAAAAACTGGCGCTCCTTTGCAACTCAGGAGCGCCGTCGGATTCGTGAGGCGGACTGGCTAGCCTTCACGGGGTCTCTATCGTTCCAGTCGTCACCCTCTTATGTATGGAATCGGATTAATGCTATACGGGGTACTCGACGGAGGCCTCCTCCCCACCCTGACCCCGCCTCCCATGCCTGCTCTTTAATGGAGGACTGGGCACGAGCTTCCTCCCCTGAGGCACTTCCAGATCCAATGCAGGAGTCAGTGCAGGCTCGCATCGATGCGTCTCAGCCTGTTGTTCGTGCTGCTCTTGCCTCCCCTGTCCCCACTGATCATCCCATCACACAGTTCGAGCTTGACAGTGCTCGTCACTCTAGAAAAGACACCTCTGCTGGGGATGATCAGATAACCTACTCCGTCCTCAACGCCTGTTCTAATATTCCTAACGGCCCCTTGCTCGCTTCCTTCAATATGTCTTATGAACATGGAGTTCTCCCGTCTAACTGGAAAAATGCCACTATTATCCCCATCCTTAAGCCTGGAGATCATGGGAAATATCGACCCATATGTCTTCCCTCCTGTGTTTGCAAGATGATGGAGAGGATACGACATCGTTGCCTTCTTCACACCATAGGCGGCTTTCACAACTCCCTCAGTGGTTTCATACAACATCGCAGCACAGCACACTCCATTGCTTCCTTTTATTGCAATCAGACTCTCCGCGTCTCCGTCTTCCTTGCTGTGAAGGGAGCCTTGATACGGCTCAGCCTGCCCTCATTTTAGCTGAACTTGCACAGGTAGGGGTTAAAGGGAGACTTCTCCAATGGATCGCCTCTTACCTCACTGGACGTCAGGCCCGCGTTCGCGTTGAAGGCTATATATCTCCTGTTTAAGAAATGAACCTCGGCACTCCTCAAGGTGGAGTCCTGAATCCCACCTTGTTTAACACTCTCATGCACTCCATTGCATCTCTCCCGTGGCCGACAGAAGTTGTCCACTCAGGATATGCTGACGATGTCCTCCTCCAAGCCCCTGACTATCTCAGCATGCAGGAAGACCTTGATCTGGTCAACTGCGAAAACAAAAGCCATGTGGCACGGTCGTGTTGTACCTCCACCCCTTCTGTTATCAGGAAAGCCCTTGGACTGGGTTAATGAGACAAAATACCTGGGTGTGTATGTAACTCGCACACGTTGTCAGATCCCTGAAGTGCGCTATCTTCGAGACATATGCTTTCGGCGTCTCGCTCCCCTCTCTACTATGTGCAGGGGTTCCCTTGGTGCCACCATCCCTGTACTTCTCACCATGTACAAGTCCTTTTTCCGTTCCTGTGTCGACTTCGCCGCCCCTGCCCTCGTCAATATTAGTCGGACTGCTGTCAACCATCTCGAAGTTATCCAGAGGAAAGCTGCTCGTATCATCCTTGGGGCTCCTCAGTGGACACGCTCTACTTCTCTATATACCGAACTTGGTCTTTTTCGCTTACAGGAACGTGTCCAGGAGTTTTACCTAAAAACTACCGTTTCCATTCTACGGGATGCTCGGGGCAACTATGTTTAAGCCAACTTGACTCCTGCTGTCCGAGGCCGACCTCCAGTGGCGAGGGTCACTCATCCGAGCCCTTCAGGAACACGACCTTCTGCCTGATATTGTTGTCACCCCTGCTGTTGGTTTGTCTCATTTTCCCTGGCTGGATTTTCAACTTGAAGTGATTGCCCTCGGTGAACCGCTCCCGAAATCCCACGTGAACCCTGTTATTCTTTGCAAATACCACCTCTCCAGGATCTCCCACTGGTCCCCAGGTAGAGTCGTCCTCTACACTGATGGTTCTGTTGACCCCGCTACAGTTCGGGCCGGGGCTGGTGTCTACATCTCCCGTCCTGTTGCCCCTGAGCCTATCAAACTTTCTCTCAGAGTTTCTGACGGGGCATCCTCCACTCAGGCTGAACTAATAGCCCTCCTTGCTGCCCTTCTCGCTGAGGAAGAAGCAGATAGTTTCTGCCCCTTGCTTGTCTGCTGCGATTCCAGGTCTGCTCTCGACGGGATCGCATTTGGATCAGGGGAAAATAAGAACCTCATCCTCCGAATACGAGGGTTAACATCCACACTTCAGGATGCAGGCCGTCCTGTGGCATTCCTATGGATACCCAGTCATGTCGATATCTTGGGGAATGAGGCAGCAGATGGCCTTGCCAAGACTGGCTGCAATTAGGCCACACCTGACTAAGTTCTTCCTCAAACACTTTTATAGCTTAGGACCCAAATTTGCCGCAAACAAAGAGAAGCTCGGGAAGCAGCCATCCCCCTGGACTCCCCTCCCACCTCGTACGATGTCCTCCGTAAACTTCCTGACCTCTCGTATGTCTATGGGAAAGGGTCGCGGAAAAGGGACGTGATTGCTGCCTGTATCATGAATGAGTATGACTTTGCTCGAGAGATTAGTATCCCCGCATCCCCTGAGCAACGCTCTTGTGCATTATGCAGAAGACCCGACAGCCGCACCCTTATCCACTACCTCCTAAGATGCCCACACACAACGCTTCCGTGACGCCTGCTGGACCACCACTCCACGACCCCCTGACGGAGACACGATGATCCTCCCCATACTGGCCAGATATTATGTAAATAATATTGATAATGTGCTAAAGGAATATCCTTCCTTCCTTAGGATTTAGTAAGCCCCTTTATAATATTTATACTGTATATACTTGTGACATATACCAGATGCTTCTGGTGTTATTGTACAGGGGTACCTAGTGACAGCACTAGGATCCCGCTTCCTCTATCAAGGAATAAACAATTGAAATTGAAATTTAATAAAAACTGAGCAGAATGCAGAAACAATTTGGATCGAATTAATCGATGGTAGGGAAAAATTAATCACAGGAGTAATATATAGACCTCCTAATCTTGATAGAGTTAATGAGCAACTTATTTGGGACGAAATCGGCAGGGCTTCCATACTTAGCAAAGTCTGTGCAGTAGGCGACTTTAATTGTAGCCAAATAGACTGGATTGACCTTACGGATAACTCAGAAACAGAGGATTTTCTTGAAACGATCCAGGACTGTTTCCTAAGTCGTCATATAACCGAACCTATCCGGGGTAATAATATACTGGATTTAGTTCTGTCAAACAGAGAAAACCTCATTAATATTGTCGAGGTAGGGAGCGAACTTGTTAACAGAGATCACAAAGAAATTAGATTCCAGTTAGAATTTCAGGGCAACCGCAAGGAAAATTCCACTAAAGCCCCCTGGTTTCAGAAGGGCAAACTTTGATAGTTTGAAGAGGCAGCTGAGAAAAGGGGTATCTTGCTTGGGGGTGAATAACATGACTCACCCTACCCGGAGACCTGATGATTGAGATTGACCTGATAACGAGATCTGAGCTGCTGTCTGCAGCTGGCAAGATTATCGCCCGAGTCTTCCTAAGCAGACTTCTTCCTGAGGCAGAAAACTTCTTCCCCGAATCTCAATGTGGCCTTAGACCATCACATGGCACCACTGACATGTGCTTTGATGCCCACCAGATACAGGAAAACTGCAGAAAACAGCGTGTTGACCTTTGCATGGTCTTCATCGACCTAACCAAGGCCTTCAACTAGGTCAACAGGGTAGCCCTCTGGCGGACTCTCAGCCGTTTTGACTGCTCACCAAAATTCATCGCAGTCTACGTTCAGTCCTCCGAGTTCGCTGGGAAGAAAAGAGAGCAAATGCTAGTATTATCGCTGACACCAACTGGTGGAGCATCGAGGCTACCATTATCCTTGAACAACTACGTTGGGTTTGCTATGTTACCAGCATGGGCGACAGTAAACTGCCAAAGCAGCTACTTTACAGTCATCTAACGAATAGTAAACGTAACGTTGGCGGGCAACTGAAAAGGTATGGTGATAGTGTTAAGACAAACTTGAAAAAGTGCCAAATCGACCCCCCTCACTTTGGAGACGATTACTCCACACCGTAACACTTGGAGGAGCACCACACAAGAAGGTGTCAATACTTTCGAGGTAGTCGGATTGCATACAGAGGTAGACAAGCGCCAATGCCGGAAAGACGCTGCCGCCGCTTCTCCCGCACTAGTTGTAGCTCTTGACATGTGCAGCATCTGTGGATGACCCTCTCGGCCCGGTATCGGCCTCTCTTGTCACCTCAGAGCTGAAGCAACGAAGGTGACTTCCTTAATAAGTCATATCATTGTAGCGTGTGTGTGTGTGTGTGTGTGTGTGTGTTTTCAGAGGACACACATGGACTGGCATAAATCAATAGCCATCAGTCTGTTTAATACGTCATGACTCAAGCCACAGTGATGCTCCCCGTCACCACACGGTTATTTACCACCGTGTGAAGCAATAGTACAGGTGGAAGAACAGGTGGGGTACTGGTTCAAGGATAAGTACAGATACAAGATTAGGTAATGTACAGATACAAGGACAGGTACAGGTAGCGATGCAAGAACATTTATAATAATAAGAACATGTATAGTCAGCCAGATTTCCCGACCCCACCATGGTTCTCGTACTGGCAATTTTACCTGGCAATATTTGGTAAAGTAAGGCTGTATGTAAAGGTGATTGTGATTGGTGGATCTATTTTCGGCTGCCCCACTGTCAGGACAAATATTAAACAATCCAAAGGCAAGATTTCGTAAATTTGATTAAATAGTGAAGAAACTATATTAATGAATTGGCAACTCAACTACAACGGGGACTGCCACAAGATTCTCAAATCAAATTTTCTTTATTATCTAAACAAATATATGAACATTTGGAAACTTCTCATTATCTAAAATAACAATGAATATGTTCAGTATTATAAAAAAAATCTACCTTTGTAATGTTAAATATGTTGTAGGGGTATCGAGATATTAAAGTTGTCTAGCACTCAGGATGGAAGGAAACTCTAATGTGGTTTTCTTGTATAATATATAAGTTATATGATAGACAGTCTGGTGCTGGAGGTGCTGTGTGGTGAGGGACTGCTTGGTAGAGACGTGCGGTGAGTAGCTTGTTGAAGGAGGTAGATATGCAGGAGCTTCGTTAGAGAAGATGTTGCCTGTTGCTGGCCTCCTGGTTGAATGAAATGTTAACAGCGTGGAGCTTGCTGGAGGAGATGTTGCTTGTTCAGGAAGATCGGTCAGAATGAGAGTTGGTTGGTGAGGAAGCTCAGGGAAGGACAGCTGGTGGGTCGCCATGCTCGCCGGCTGGAGAGAGGACCGCCAGGCAGGCGAGGAGATGCGAGGGGCAGCCAGGCAGCGGCGGAGGAGGGGGTGTTGCTTGTTCAAGAAGAATGGTCAGAATGAATCTCAAGGGAGAGACAGAGCTTATATACACAGCCGCCGGAAGTAAACCCGTGGGAAGTCGCCGGTGACTAGTTCCGTTGCTAAGATACGGTAACATCTGGGGACAGCTCTCGCTTGGTTGCTAGGGGAGGCGGCACATTGGAATGCGATACGCAGTTGTAGGGGAGAAGTCCACTACAATGTATCCTGACAGTGAGACAGCCGAAAATAGATCCACCAATCACAATCACCTTTACATACAGCCTTACTTTACCAAGTATTGCCAGGTAAAATTGCCAGTACGAGAACCATGGTGGGGTCGCTGGATCTTTTGGCTGACTGTATGCACAATAACAGGTACAGTACAAGTACAGATACAAGGAGAGTTGCAGGTAAAGTGGCAACAATATAGTGACAGTCCAGGAGTATTATGCCGGAGCAAAGGTAATTGATATTACACACACTGTGAGTAGAGGGACAGTAGTCAATTAGTCAGTCGTCCAATTGTTCAATAAGCCAGTTAGTAAGTCAGTCAGTTATTATGTCTGTCTGTTTCCACAAAAATACACAAGTAAAATTGTTTGACAAACGAAGGTAAATGCAATAAAAAAAAATTTCCAAAGACTTTCAGAAATTTTAACTTGGATTTAGCTGAGCAACGCCGTGGACTTAGTCGTATAAAGGATCCAGTAAAATATATATGTATTTTTATATGTATATATTGTATGATAGATACGAAACCTTAAACCTTGAGCGTCCATTTCAAAGTTGAGAATTAAATTTGTTTATTCGGATGTCAACTGGATGAGCTTCTGTGTGTGTGTGTGTGTGATGTACCCGACTTGGGATTTATTTCATGGAGGTTCGAACGCGCTGCTCTGAATCTTCCGCTATTTACTACGGTAAACAAAGGATTATGGATTTATTTATATATTTTCTAAAGTAAGAGATTATTTGATGGAGATTCGACTGCATTTATTGTGATTATCTTTAGAAATTTGGAAATTAAATAAGATTTTTTTTTTTGGAAAATTAAAAATAGGATGAGTGTGTTTGCCAGGGGCTGGGGTGGGGGATATAGTTGACAGGATGGACAATATTTTGTCTGGTAATGGGAACAAACTCATTATATGCCTCAGTACAGGAGGCAATGTTATTGGCCAGTGTAGGAGTGAGGAGCTCCTTCATAAGTTCAAGACAGCTATAGAACATATTAGGGTGAAGGGAGGGTTCCCTATCACATGTGGTGTCCTGCCTAGGAGGAGAGTTGGCAATGAATGGTTGTCAATGGCAATTGGTGTCAACAGCCGTCCTGACAGATATTGCAAGTCAATATCAGTTTCATTCGTTGGCAAGTGGGATAACTTGTACGGTATAAGGGGCCTTTTGTCTAGGGATTGGGTGGCAACCCTAGCTGCCTCTCTCCAGAGGGCAGTTCAAAAGATGTGGAAGTCTTTAAACTGCTAGGGAAGCATGTGAACACGGGAATAGAGGAGACTGCTAGAAATGATAACAAAATTAAAATAGGCAGGGAGTTAAAACCTACTATGCAAACAGTAGAAGTATGAGAAAGAAAATGGATGAAATTAGGATGTTGGTATGTACCGAAAAAATCGATATAATAGGGTTCACCGAAACATGGATAAACTTAAACTCACGTGAGTTACCTGTCGAATACCAAATTGCAGGTCACAAATTATTCCATATCGATAGGCAGATTAGGAAAGGAGGCGGGGTAGCAATCAATGTCAGGGATAATCTGAAGTGTGAAAAAAATAAGCAAATAAAATCTGAACTGAATACAGAAACAATTTGGATAGAATTAATAAGAGACTTATTTGAGATGAAATGTGCAGGGAATCCATGCATAGCAAAGTCTGTATAGTATGCGATTTTATCTTTAGCCAAATAGATTGGATTGACTTACGGGTAACTCAGAATCAGAGGATTTTCTTGAAACAGTTTCCTAAGTTAACATATAGCCAAACCCACCTGGGGTAATAATATACTAGACTTAAGTTCTGTCAAACTGAGAAAACCTCATTAGTAAGGCCAGAGGTATTGGCGAAGAGTCCAGATCGGGCAGAGTCGTTGGTGCTCGCCCTTCACCTTCCATGCCGGAACCACTACTGGATGGACCCTGTGGTTCACCATCTCAGATTTCGCTAGGGAGGTGGGAGAAGGTGTCAAGGACACTGCAGATTCTCATTGGGCGAAGGAGGTCCAGTGGTCGAGCCTCGTGAATGCTTTGAACTGGGAGGACTTGAAGTCCGTGGCCAGTGCTACGAGGAGGAGGGCCTTCTGTAATAGGAGGTCCTTTGACAGCTCAATGGTGAATGGATCCACGGGTGAGACAGGTATCAGATTAATCCATGTTATGGTAAAACTTTCATAGGAACAAGAACAAAAGAAAAATAGATGTTACGAGTTGGGGATTTAGAAACTGGTTTAGAATATAGTTAAAAGTCTACCCAGATCCCAACAGGCAACAACAATAAAAAACTAAACAAACAAAGACACTCGGACTATAACATGGTAGACAAAGGATGCGTGTTTTTGTTGTGTATAATAAAGTACAATAAATTCCTTAACAAAATATCCAGCTTTCTATAATTTACCCTTAACCATACTTAACTTAAACATACGCAACATTGGCTTAACAGTATATACATATTTATACAACATACAACAATCTGAAGCAAGTGGAGGTGGGAGGTAATATAGGGTTACAATACCCAAGTGCAGTGCTGAAGTGTCTGACGAGTAGGGCTGAGTATTGAAGTAGATGGTAGGTAGTCACTGTGCTGTAGGTTTCCAGGATAGGTAATCCAAGTGTGGTCACTTCCCAGAGTGAACTGAACTCTCCTTGATCCGGAGCTGATGAGGAAGAGTTGGAGGAGGTGACGCAACAACCAGCATATGGAGAAAGGAAACCCGGAGTGGTGACTAAGACTAGTCATACTCGGGTTTCGTCCCTAGATGGCGTTGCTCGGTAGTGCTGGATAGTTAGATCATGACACAATAGATGGCGTGGTTCGTAATACACCCCCCCTCCAAAGACCTCCGTAGTGCGGGCGTGAAGGAGGTGATCACCTGGTGTGCCTAGAGAGTAGCTGCTGCATTTCCACTGGAGCTTGGGATAAGGAGTCCGCAATCAGGTTGTCCACCCCCTTTATGTGCCTGACTTGTAGATTATAGGGCTGGGTGAGGAGAGCCCAGCAGAGGATTCGCTGGTTGGAGGTCTTGTTGGTTTGGATGAACGTGAGCGAGTAATGGTCGGTGAAGACTAGGGTTGTTTGTGGGCGAGATTGGAGGTAACATTCAAACTTCTTTATTGCCAACACCAGAGCCAGAGCCTCCTTCTCTATGGTTGAGTAGTTGGTCTGATGTTTTTTCAACTTGGCGGAGTAGTATGCCACAGGGTGAAGGACATCAGTGGTTGGGTCTGGTTGTAGGAGCACAGCCCCCACTCCGACAGAGAAAGCGTCGATTTGCAGATGGAAGGGCAAGGTGTAGTCAGGTGGGTGGACTACAGGCTTGGAGGCAAGGAAGGCTTTGAGGCGGTGGAAAGACTGGTCGCACCTCTGGTTCCAGATGTAAGGGACCGCAGAACTGGTAAGGTCTGTGAGGGGTCCGGCCACGCTGGAGAAGTTACTGCAGAACCGGCGGTAGTAGCCGCACATCCCCAGGAAACGCATGAGTTCCTTCCTCGTCCTTGGAGTGGGGAAGGACAAGATGGCTTTAACGTTTGCATCCTTGAGTCTCACCATACCATGCCCATTGATATGTCCCAGGTAAGTCACTGAGGCCCGGCCAAAAGCAGATTTAGCCAGGTTTATGGTGAATCCAGTCTCTTGCAGTCGTTCGAACAGTATCTCCAAACGCACCAGATGTTCGTCCGAGCTGTCCGACACCACCACCAGGTCATCCAGGTCGGCGAACGTCCCATCTAGGTCCTGAATCAGGTAATTGATTGTCCTCTGGAGTGTGGCCGAAGCATTAGAAAAGCCAAACGCCATAACCAAATATTGAAAAAGACCAAATGGAGTTATAAATGCTGAGATTATTTTTGCCCTATCCGTGAGTCCCACTTGATAATATCCTTTCATCAAGTCCACCGTTGTAATAAATTTTGCACAGCCTATGCTGTCTATTATATCTTCAATCAAAGGTAAAGGGTAGGAGTCTGAGACAGTGACCTGGTTCACTTTACGATAATCGGTACAGAAACGAAAACTGCTATCGGGTTTTGGAATAAGAAGGCAAGGTGAAGCCCAGGGGGAGGTACTAGGCTGAGCTAAGTTATGTTTAACAAAAAATCTTCCTCCTTTTTCATAATCTCTCTTTTTTGTGGATTTAGCCGATATGCTGATTGCCTAATGGGTTGTACATCATCTGAGATTAGCTTAATATCATGTTTAAGTATATTGCAAAACCCTGGGAGGTCTGACGTGACTTTAGGAAATGTTGATAATAACTTAGTGAGATCTTTTGCTTGAGATGGATCCAGAACAGAAAAATACTCATCCAAGTTGTTGAGTATGTGACTGTTAGCAGGATTTTCTTTAGGTAGAGGGAAGTCTAAATTCTCCAATAGGTCCATGTCATCTGTCTCCGGCTCCGGCCCTGACAAAGCGGTATGCAATACAGGTAGGCTTATAGCCTCTAGGATGTCTTCCTCTGACTGCCTGGAATGGTAAAGTTTCATGAGATTAATGTGAACAAGTTGTGAATCTTTTCTGCGATCAGGAGTATGGACTATATAGTTGAGGAGATAGTTTATTAGCAACTATATAGGGACCAGTAAACTTGCTTTTAAGGGGAGAGCCTGGAATGGGTAGAAAGAGTAACACTTTGTCACCTGGAGAAAATGATCTTTCATCTAATTTAGGTTGGGACTTCACCATTTTGTCTTGGACTTTTTTTAAGTTTGACTGAGCAATGGTTCGGACTTCAGTTAATTTGTCCCATAAAGTGTCAATGTATTGGGAAACTGTTGCGGGATTAATAGATGGAGTGTCAAACAACTGCTCCTTTACTATTTTAAGGGGTCCCCTAATTTGTCTCCCATATAGTAACTCGAACGGGGAGAAACCCAATGACTCCTGGGGACATTCCCTGATGGCAAAGAGTAACAAGTCTATGCTTTCATCCCATTCCTTTTGGTGTTCTATACAGTATTTTTTTAGCATTGATTTGAAAGTTTGATGGAACCGTTCCAAGCAACCTTGGGATTGTGGGTGGTAAGCCGAAGATGTACAATGGTCCACACTGAGGTCTTTCATCACCTGTTTGAAAAGATTGCTTGTAAAATTGGTGCCCTGATCGGACTGGATCTCTTTTGGAATGCCCACTGAAGTGAAAAGATGCAAAAGAGGTTTAATTACATGTTTTGAAGTGATGCTTTTAAGGGGAAAAGCCTCAGGATAACGTGTACTGGTATCCATAACTGTGAGCAGGAATTGATTTCCCTTCTTAGTCTTTGGTAATGGGCCCACACAATCCACAACAATCTTTTCAAATGGTGTAGAAAATACTGGGATGGACTTAATGGGAGCTGCTGGTATACTTTCATTTGGTTTTCCTACCAGTTGACAAATATGACAAGATTTTAGGTACTTTGACACATCCTTCCTAAGTCCAGGCCAGTAATAGTGTTGGAGGAGCTTTATATATGTTTTCAGGATTCCCAAATGTCCTGAAATACCATCATGGGCAAGGGCAATTAATGCTGGTCTGACTGAGGAGGGAACTACCACTTGATGTATTTCAGACCACGTGTCTAGATGGGTAAGCTCAGGGGGTCTATAGGCCCTTATCAAAACCCCTTCCTAATAATAAAAACAAGGAAGGGTGTTAAAATCTTTACCCTCAACTGCCGCATGATGAAGTTTATTCAAAGATGGATCAGATTGTTGGGCTTTAATGGGCTCATCCTTACTAATGGTCTTATTGTACAGATCTCCTGTGGGTAGGAAGATATTGGAGGTGGTTTTTGATGAAGAGGGCCCATTTCGCACACTCTGTGACCGGGTGACAGCACAAGATGGAAAAAGGTGAGGAATAGTTTCTTCAAGGTCAGTGGTGGAGTTGACAGGTAAGGGAGAGTCGACTGTGTTTATGTTGGGAACCACTAGATCTCCTACCAAGTCATTACCCAATAATAAATGAATGACGCTCAAAGGCATTGGATCTTTCCTAATGGCTACTTGCACGTCCCCAGTAATCAAGGGACATTGGAGGTGCACTTTAGCTAAGGGATAGGAAGAATGGGATGAGAGATCTGAAATTAGAACACTCTCATTAGTAAATGATGTAGATATATCAGGAATGACGTTAAACAGGAGGATAGATTGTGCTGCGCCCGTATCACGTAGTATACGAATAGGGAAAGAACGAGACCCCTCTATGATTGAAATTTTTCCCTCATACGTGAATGAAGAGAAGAGATCCTGATGGGGCCTTTCCACATTGGTGGTTGCTATTGGTTTGAATTTGGGATCCAGGGAACTACTTTTAGAAGTTCGACACTTTGGGTGTTTACAAGACTGGATCGTATGGCCTGGTTTTTTACAGTAAGAACAATAAAACTTGGTTGCATCATGGGGGGTAGGTGTGGGACCTTTCGACCTACCACTCACGTCCCCAAGGTTATCATCAGAGGAGGACCTAACATGCTGGAAAGTACCACGTTCCCTACTGCCCAGTGACTCCACCAGCAAGGCGTACGCATCAGCCACCTCAGCCGCACGCCCTAAATTAACCTCTCCATGCTCCTCCACATGCTTCAAGATGTAAAATGGTATCTTGCTCTTCCACTCCTTCAGGACTACCAAGTTTAATAAATCCTGAAATGTGGAGGTCTCTGTAGCCTCTAACCACTTCTTGAAAAACCTAAGCTTTTCTTGAGCAAACTCAACAAAAGTGTGTGAAAATGTTTTGGTTAGTTTACGAAACTTCTGCCGATATCTATCTGGCGTGATAGCATAAGAGGTGAGGATATTCTTTTTAACGTTATCATAGTCATCAGTCTGGTTTAAACAGTTCTAAACTCTACGAGCCTTACCACATAATTTAGGAACTAACACCGACACCTACTGGTCCTTAGGCCACTCATTCTTCCCGGCTATTTTCTCAAAAGTCCTAAATGACCCGTCCATATCGGATTCATAAAACTCGGGAACAAGGGAAGAAGCATTAGCAGGGTTAAAAGCAGCTAGTCTCTCTTTTAATGCCACTTCTTTTGATTTAAACTCCGATGTTAAGGTGACTTCTATCCCTTTCACCTGTAATTCTTTCAGTCTAACCTCCTGCTCCAACTTTGCCTGTTCCAACTTTTCCTCCTGCTCCAACTTGGCCTGTTCCAACTGGAGTTCTTTCATTTTGATTTGGAACTCGAACCTAGCTCGTTCTATTTCTAAGGCGTCTACTCTTTGTGTTTTTTCTTGAGGACTAGCCAGACATGAGGCAACTTCTGAGTTAGGAGGGGTGGTAGATAGTGGTTGAAGTGTATTGGACATGGGCGCTAATTCGTCAACAGCAGATTCTTCTAAAACTTCTTGTTTAACCAACATTTCAATTACCTGATTTCTTAACACTTCCTTAGTCATTTGCTGTGAATATGGGATATTGTAATAGGTGGCTATTCATTTCCATTCTTTCTTCAGGATATTAACACGTATTTTAGATACGGAAGGATTTTCAATAAAATCCTGGAGATCAAATCCTGAGGTGGTCATTGTTAAGAAAAACTAGATAAATCAACTAATGGCCAAAAAGATAAGATAAGTGGATTACCCTAGAAACTATCACGACAGTGCATAACCAGAAAGTCCCGGCAACTACCCAAGTTATACCTAGGGAAATTACACTTATGAATATTGTTCTTCTGATAAGATCCTTAGATAAGGATAAGAGACTTGGAAAGATACTTGAAACAGGAAGGGCGTATTACGGCATTAATATAAAGATCCGGATAAACAACCCTTGAGTTACTTTATTATTGACCCCGAATGAGATAATGAGAAGAACAATAATTGAGGCTTTATAATTATGGGGTCCTGATAGAGCGGGCGTCCCAAGATATCACTTCACCCTAAACTAGTGACTATGGAACAGCCTACTCTGGAGCGAGGGTACGGCATTAAACAGATCCGGATTCTTCCCTACACTCGATAAGACTTACTACACGACTGCCTACGTGGAATAACAGGTAAGCCTTATGACACTCGGAACCTAATATCCTGCGTCTGTCACTCTTACTGTAAGATAATACCAATATATGCACACACATATATGAAGGGAACTTTAAACCACCGTAAAGCAATTGTGAACAGAAGTGACTGGGAGGAATAATTAACAAGGAGTAACAAGGGGGGAAGAAATATGGCACTTAAGGTCGGGACCTGTCACGGTTCGCCATTTGTTACGAGTTGGGGATTTAGAAACTGGTTTAGAATATAGTTAAAAGTCTACCCAGATCCCAACAGGCAACAACAATAAAAAAACTAAACAAACAAAGACAATCTGACTATAAAAGGGTAGACAAAGGATGAGAGTTTTTGTTGTGTATAATAAAGTACAATAAATTCCTTAACGAAATATCCAGCTTTCTATAATTTACCCTTAACCATACTTAACTTAAACATACGCAACATTGGCTCAACAGTATATACATATTTATACAACATACAACAATCTGAAGCAAGTGGAGGTGGGAGGTAATATAGGGTTACAATACTCAAGTGCGGTGCTGAAGTGTCTGACGAGTAGGGCTGAGTATTGAAGAAGATGGTAGGTAGTCACTGTGCCGTAGGTTTCCAGGATAGGTAATCCAAGGGTGGTCACTTCCCAGAGTGAAATGAACTCTGCTCGATCCGGAGCTGATGAGGAAGAGTTGGAGGAGGTGACGCAACAACCAGCATATGGAGAAAGGAAACCCGGAGTGGTGACTAAGACTAGTCATACTCAGGTCACGTCCCTAGATGGCGTTGCTCTGTATTGCTGGGTAGTTAGATCATGACAATAGATGGCGTGGTTCGTAATACAGACAACATAAGGACTGAAGGAAGAGGGCTTTCTCCAAGGACAGGATTGTACGGGTGGTCTAGCAAGCGGTCGCTGGTGGAACAGGCCCCACTTCAGCAAGGTAACCAACCTGTTGTTAACCTTCACCCCATACCAGTTATCCAGAAGGGTCAGTGAGGGCAGCCAGGTGGACGGAGAGGGTCGGGATAGACTTGCCTCGGTCGAGTGCTAGGGACGAGAGGAACTCTTGTACTATACTTTTACTGGGCATGGGAGCTCCCTGTTCCTTAAGGTACTGCTGGAAGGCTTTCCAGCAGGATTCGTATTATCGAGTAGTGGAGGGTCTTAGTCCTGACAAGATGTCCTCCACCACTCTAGGCGAATACAGTCTGCCCAGGGAGGCACGGAGAAATTCCATGCTTGTAAGTGAAGTGATCTCTGCAGCCTGGCAATGAGGGGATTGAAGAGGCAGTCTTTTCCTAACATCAGTGGATGCGGACACCAGCCGAGTAGCTCTGAGAACCACGGTTGAGCCAGCCAATTGGGGACCAGGTGGAGGACTTTCCCCTTGAAGCTGTGAAGCTTGTGGCAGACCCGTAGAAAGGGGGCGGGAACAGGTAGATGGAGTTCCACCTGTTCCAGTCCTCCGTGAAGGCGTCTGGGCCCCTGTGTGGTGTCGGCGTCAGCCGACTTCAGTACGTTGGGAGCTGGGCGGATGTCGCAGAGGCGAAGACGTCCACCTACGGCCGACCCCACCGCTCTGTCAGTGACTGAAACACACTCTGGCGTAGTGTCCACTCTACTGACGTCTCCTTGAAGCGGGAGAGAGCGTCGGCCAAGCCGTTCTCGATCCCCGGGACATGGCGAGCGGAGAGGTGGATATTCCGGCGGTATGCCTCCTTGAAAATCTGCTCCTAGATTGACAGCAATTGGGCTCAGTGGGACGTGTCCTGCACATTGAGGCAGAAAATAGGTGCTGCGCTGTCCATTTTGAAGCAGATGTCCTCGTCCTGGATCGTCTGGTTGCCCTCCAGGAATTTCCACACCACGTACAGCTCTCATACGTTGATGTGAGCCGCCGTCCACTCGTCTGTCCAGCCCTCAAACTGCTGGTAACCCTTGGAAGACTGGTACTCCCAACCTACGTCGGAGGTATCCGATGCTACGAAGAAGGTGGGCGCTGGTGGGACCCAGAGCGTCCACCAGCGCAGGGCTTCGTGAGACAGCCAGGGACGTAGAAGGGTGGACAAGTGAGTGGGCATGGGACGTGCGACATCCCTGGGTTCGACTGGGATGGCCATGTTGACCTTTCTGGTCAGGCGGTGGAGAACCAGATGACCCAGGGGCACCATCTCTGCAGCGTAGTTGAGAGAGCCTAGGAGGGCCTACCACTGACGGCGATTGAAGCTGGGCAACATTGAGGCAACAAAGAGGCGCTGGAGTACCCGTCGTGCGTTGTCTGGGTAGAGGCGGAGGGAAGCCTTGGAAGTGTCCCATGCTATTCCCAGCCACACTAGTTCTCGTGATAGTAAGAGGGAGGACTTCGGGTGGTTGATTCTGAAGCCCATGCCCTCCTCCGTGGCCAATATTACCCTGGTGCTTGATACGCCTTCTTCCTTGGACGAGGCCGAGATCAGCCAGTCGTCCAGATACATGAGGACGTCTACCTTGCAGTGGGTAAGCTCCATGGTCAAGACCCTCTAGTCCAAGAGCCCAGGCACTTTTAATCATGTGTCTGAGGCCAAAAGGTTTGAGGGTCGTTTCTGAATCAGAATTTTATGCCGAATCTGAAAATCCATTTCTTAATTGCCGCAGCTGCTGCGTTTTTGGAGAAAAACAGCGTTTTTTGTTGTTTTCGCAAATTATTTTGGGGAAAAGTATAAAACAACGATTTTACTTCGTGGAGTTATTAAATATCCATTTATACTAGCATGTAGGGCATCAAAGTACAGATATTATCTTTTTGAACGCACATACATCAAGATAATACATGTAAGCTGGGTATCCATGCTAACAAGAGCTCTTTTGTGAAAAAAACCAGTTCTTTAATCGGTGCAGTCAGTGATTTCTCATGAAGGATGTATCGTCTATAATGTCACTGTGATACTGATCTTGTAAATTGGTTATAACCTCTGTATAACACTTATAGCAATACTTATTGCGAGTATGTGACTGCTATAGAATATTGACAGTAAAGTTTTCTCCACCCCCTGTCAGATTTTGCTGCCAAGACAAAAAATCTGGTTAAATGTCGTCCCATAGTTCCTGTCCTCAGGTTATGGTTACCTTAGGCAGGAGTGTTCATAAAACTGAATCCCAGTTTTATGCAGTATACCATAATTGTAACTTATGAATTTGGTGTACTAAATAAAGCGCCAACAAGGCATGTTCCTTAGACTCTCATGGCCTAATTGTTATAATGTAGGAAAACTTAGACAAATTGTTCTGTTATGTCTCCAAAACATATTCCAATAAAATTTGTAGTGTCACAAATTAGTCAGAGTCACTGTCTGACTCATCAGAGGAGGAACAGTACTCCGTTTCATCTTCCTCCTCATTAGCCATATCTGTACCCACGTTATCATCAATGTGGAGGCATACATCTTCTGGGACCTGTTGCCCTTCAAACCAGTTAATAACATAGCGACCGTTCTCTAGCAGCCATCCATTTTCTTCTGGTGCCCACTTGTACGATTCTGGGGTAATTGCGTTTTTCCACATTGATGCTACCAGATTTGCACGCTTCAATTTCTCCAAGAGCACAGATTTGCATGGAGGCAAATTACTATGGTCGGTTCCTTTGATTTTATGCAAAGGCTGAGATTTTTGTTTTGGTGCAAAATGCTGATCAAATAGCATATGTCTGGCTGTATTCACTGATGTTAGGTTGGGCTTCCCATACATGCTACAAACAAAGGCCTCCATGTCTGTTAACAGATCTGATGATATGTGAGCTGAATCTCCCAATTTGGCGAATGCTGCGATGAACCTTTGTTCCTTTTCCATTAAAGCCAAAGGGCGGACTTTACCTTTGCGTACAAAACTAGCTGTGTAGTCACATCCTGTGAAGGCATGGGGTCCTGACAGGGCACCACACAACTCTGCTCCAAGGCTGTGAGCTAACTGGGATACATCTATATATCGCCTGGTGTTGTTAGTACTTACACCAACGTCGAGCCATAGCTGTCCTGGTATGACATGGGCATGCGTAAGCAAAATTATAAGAACATCAGTGTCAGAGGACCGGATAATGAGGTTACCACCTTTGTAGGACTCGCACATATGCTTAACATGCCAGATCAACCAAGTATCTGCCTCCTCGTGGTTGCAGACCAGGCTGGGGACCTCTTGCACGTGAATACTGTCATCCTTTACATCATATTGATAGGCTTTGTCATCCAGTCCTACAAATAGCGTGTAGCCTCGGATCTGCTCAATGTATGATGTTCTCTTCCATTCCTTTACAAGGAAGTGTAGGAGGGCTGTTTTGAAATTCGCGGACTTGAGCGAGGCATTGAAATCCTTTGGGTGCTTCTGGTCAGGACCAGAGATAATGAAGTTGGTATGTGTAGCATCAGATCCACGGATACCATGCTCGATATCTTTGATGGATGGGGTTTTGTATGAATCACATACAAAGTCTACCCTTTTGGCAAATCCCAACAACCGTGTCAGAACAAGTTTGGCAATTTCACCAAATGTGGCTGGTACATTGACTAGAGTTCGTATGAGATACATTGCATCAATGGCACATGCATCCCGACTCACTGGTTTGCTACTTTTCACTCTTTCTTCCAACTTATGCATCAGTTTTGACTTGTCCGTTTTGTTAACAGACCCATCCACCTGTGCTATGGTCAATGGCACTGGTGTAAGGGGATATCTAGAGACCAAAGCCAAATCCACGTTGTTGCTCGCTGCTAGGTAAAGCAGTCTTCCAAATAAATCACGTGTCCCCTGCAATTCTTTAATCTTTCTGTCCTTAACGGTGAGCTTAACTCGTATAGCATCTGATGAGAAATTCTTCAATTTAGATCGAGAATGAAAGTGCAAGAAGTAGCTTACATGTATTATTTTTAATGCCTATGTGTTCAACAACATAATATCTTTATTTTGATACCATACATGCTAGCATAAATGGATATTTAATAACTCCACGAAGTAAAAACATTGTTTTATACTTTTCCCCAAAATAGGGTATAAAAACAACAAAAAACACTGTTTTTCTCCAAAAACGCAGCAGCTGCGGCAATTAAGAAATGGATTTTCAGATTCAGCATAAAATTCTGATTCAGAAACGACCCTCAAACCTTTTGGCCTCAGACACATGATTAAAAGTGCCTGGGCTCTTGGACTACTCACGATTCTGGTGAAGACTCTCGGAGCTAGGGAGAGACCGAACGAGACCCGGGTAAATTGAAACACGTCCCCCTCCACCTGGAAAGCCAGAAACTTCCTGAACCTCCTGTGGATTGGGACATGCCAGTAGGCGTCTTCCAGGTAAATGGAAGATAGCCACGCCCCCTGTTTGAGATGGAGGCGGACCTGAGCTACCGACACCATTAGAAAATGGTCCTGCTTAATAAAGCAACTCAGGCGGCTGAGGTCCACCACCAATCTCTCCCTGTTCGACTCCTTCTTGGGGACAGTGAATAAAAGGAACAGAAAGACACGTCCTTCTCTCCTCTTCACTATCCCCTCTTGCAGCATGAACTGGATGTGCTCCTTTATGTGGCTGTTCACTTTGGTCCACTTGCTGGGTGTCTGGAGTGGAAGCAAGCGGATCCATGGCCAGGTGAGGCCTTGCCTGACGACCCTCGACGCCCAGCCGCCAGAGGGAGAACCGTTGTTGATGACCCCTCGCTGCCCCAGGCGGGCTTGAAAGAGCAGTTCACAGATGTTCTGGCGGGAGTTGAGGTAGAAGGCCTGAGAATGTCCCTGGTTGCTGGAGTGCCTGTGGAGCTGCCTCTGGCATTGTTGTCGCTGCTGCCTAGGGTGCCTGGTCTGGGCTGGCAACTGGCGGGGGGGGCAGCAACCGTGATGAAGGTCGGTTACGCGGCCAAGCATTCCCGCAGGGCCTGTTCTGGGATCAGGGACGGGCCAAAGGGTGCCAGCCATAACAGGCCTTGCCGCACTTACGCATCCTGGTGTCTGAAGGTCTCCCGTCGGAGGTTCAGCCGGGCCCCTACCGCCATATCCAGCTGAGGGCGAAGGTTGATGGCCAAGCCGGAGGCGAGACCGGAAGCGAGGGTAGATAGGGCCTCGTAGACACCAGATGCCGAGTCTTGGTGGAGGGAATTAGAGTTGTCAGAGAATGCCTTCAGCTAGGTACCGAGTTGGGCCAGTCCTGCCTTAGTGGAGAAGGCAAGGGCCACCTTGTGCCTCTCCATGGCGTCCTTGGTCAGGGTGGCCTGGGCTTCCTGAGAGACCTGCCATGAGAGAAAGAACTGGGTTAATTTCGGAGCCCACGGGAACTCCATCAACCCATCTGACACCCGGTCATCCTGGGGAGCTTTTCCTTCCAGCTGCCGCCGTCCAGATCAACTGGAGGGCCTGGTCAGCCGCCCGGGCACACCTCCTACCGTCCTGTAGCGTTCCCACTCAGGTAGGACCTGCAGTGGACAGGACGGAACAGGAGGCCAAAGAGTCCAGGGCCGCGAGTGGGGACTTCCTGGCAGGGCAGGGACCATCTCTGAACCTAAGCCGTCAGCCCGTCGTCGGACCTCTAGGTCGGACCGGGCAGAGCGAACTACAGTAGGTCCTCCCCTCACTTTACTCTCGAAAAAATGGTCAGTTTCCCCTGGTGCCAGTGCACACACCAGTGCCGTGGGACCTGAGCCCACTTGTATGCCCCCTGGCTGATGATGTCATCAGGTGTCTTAAGAGATAGGGGAGCGCCCGTCGGTGCAGGAGAGGTCCCTTCTCCTGACGAAGACCTGGGCCCTGTAGGGGCTGGAGAGGTTGCTGAGACCCACTCCTGGTTGGATTCGGAGTAGTCAGGCAGTCCCTGTGAGGAACCGGTCCTCCTTGGCTCGGAACCGGACTCTGAGAACACTGAGTTGTCCGGGGAGGGGGCGCGAGGGCAGGATCTCCATGCCACAGGGTGTTGGGTGGAAGGGGCCTGCTGGACCTGCTGCTGATGCTTCTGCGCCCGGAACCAGGAAGACAGAGCCTCCAACATCTCCAGTGGCAGGGCTGGGAGGGGGGGCGGGGGTGCACTGCCCGGGGGGCCAGCATGTCCGGCTATGAAGTCTGGGCTGCTCGGGCTGGCCGAGACGAAGCGATGGAGGAGGTAGAAAGGCCGTCTTCCCCGGCTGCTCCGTTGAAGGTCGCCTGGCCGTTGGCGGGGGGGGAGGGGGGAGGGCGAGGAGCCATAGGAGGGCGGCAGAGAAGAAGAGTCTGCCCTAGCCGAGCCACCTGGTCCCTCCAGGAGAGGTGGGTGCCCCGGTGTCTGGCGGAACTGGAAGTTGCCGGCCGGCGGTGCTGAGGCTGCTGCCAGAAGATGTGGGAGGAGTCCACATCTCCGTCGGCGTCGCGAAGGACACCATCACCCACTCAGAGCACACCATACAGTACAGCAACTCAGGTCGAACCTGTCGGCGGCCACGCACGGGCCATCCTGTCGGAACCTGGCCGAACACCTCGGGGCTGAGCAGGGCACCTTCTGGGACTGGAGAGAGGGCGATGGTGAGCAAATCTGGCGAAGAAGAGAGGCAAGCGAACAAGCGTGTAAATAAAACACGAAAAGGGAGAGACGGGGCGGATGAGGGATGAGGGGAGAGCGGGGTAGAGAACCCCACTCCCGCACACCTGCACCACCCGAACCGACCCGGAAAGAGCGGCCGCTACCTATCCGAGAGCATAATGTGAGCAAATAAGTTCAACAACGCAACGGAGTACAGACTCAGCGCATGGTCAGGTTGAAGGAAAAACAAACAGGCTAAATAATACAAAGGAGCAGGGAGGAAGGCGGGACTACAGACGCCTCTCCATGCCACAAAAACCAGAGCCAGATAATGAAACCTAGTAACGACTCGGCGCATGGGCCTGGACGAGAGAAAAGAAACAGAGGGAGAGGGAGAGGGAGAATGAAAATGTAGGGTGAGAAAACCGAAGCCTATCCGAGCAACAACCCTGAGACAGAAAACGACACAGAGAAAAGACACTGCTCGTGGTCAGGGCGAGGAAAGAACAAAATAAACACAATAAAGTAACGGGAAAGGGGGGAAGCCCAAGACGCACACCCAAAAAAAAGTAAAGGAGGAGGAAGGGGCACAAGCTCGGGAACCACAACATGTGGCTACAAGGCATGGGAAGGAGGGGTAGGTGATAGTAACCCGCACATGAGGAGGGCCACCCACATGGGGAAAAGCAACCAAAGAAGGGATGCCCCTGGCATGAAGCACCATATGTAAAGAAAAGGGGGGAGAGGGGGGCCTCAACACATAAACAGGGGAAAGCAGAAAGCCTGAAAATGGCCAAAGCTAGAAGGGCACCGACACAAGCCACTAACCCGAATCTAGAAAAACAACAATCCCATTCCTAATTAACTAAGAAAGAAGATAATCTGTCCTACTGCGGACATAAAAAAAACACAGAGTATGCGCAAAGACATCAGACACGAACCATAATGTGAGATGAAGCTGAAGCAGGAAAAGAGCCTGGCACGTCTAACTATCACAGGAGGGCAGAAAGGAATGACCCCTGAATCTAACTCAGGTATGCTGTAGCATGGCACAGGCGGTAAGGAGCTTGTGGGGTATGAGCTTGTTTGGTTCGCACTCAGGATGGAATGGAGAAAGGAAACTCACAATGTGCTCTCTATATACATATTGTATTGGATGTACAATGCAGCTTGGTGCTGGGAAGGCAGCATGGTTACAAGCGTGATGTAGAGAGAGCTGGTTGGTGAGGACGCTCAGAGAAGGACAGCTTGTGGGTCGCCATGCTCGCCAGCGGGAGAGGACCGCCAGGCAGGCGGAGGAGCGAGGGCCGACAGGCAGCGGCGGAGGATGAGGTGTTGCTGGCTGCGGCTGTAGGTGGAAAGAGAGGCAGATCACCACGAGGTCAGGTCTTAAATAGCGGGGGTAGGCGTGGCTTAGCAGTTGACCCCCGCTCCGTGGTGTATGGCGGCGCTGGTTGACCTAGACCACGAGGCATACACTGGGGAATTGGTGGGGTCGGCTAGGCAGCGACAAACAGCGTTTGTAGGGGAGAATTCCACTACAAGCTCTTCTGCACAGGTACCCATTCTCTCAAGTTTCCCGTTTTCTTCAACTGCTAGTCGCAGCCTAGTTAGTCTTGATGTGTTAAAATTTGGCCCTGTCACCTCCTAGGTTCCCACCTAGGGTGATATCTTATGAGGCCTTATAGTAGGTGTACTAGCAAGCTCATCTCACTTAGAATGGAAGCCAGGTTTAAACAATGGTTTTAAATAAGACAAATTTAGATTTAGGGGTGAGATAGGCAAACATTGGTTGGAAAATAGTAGTGGATGAGTGGAGCAAGTTACCAAGCGCCATCATTGGCTCGAATACGCTGGACGGCTTCAAACATAGGTTAGATGGATATATGAGTGATCGGGATAGGGTATAAATGGGACTGCCCAGTATGAGCCAATAGGCCCGCTGCAGTTCTTCCATTCTTATGATCTTATGTTCTTTTGATCTTGTGTGTGTATGTGTGTGTGTGTGTGTGTGTGTGCTTATTTTTGCGTGAAATTATGACTGTTTTGCTTGTTATTATTTGGACCTGTTGTTTTTGTGTTTTTTAACAGTTGGCGTAGGAAGTCTCTCACCGTTCACCGTTAACACAATTATATCTCACTATTATCACCTAAATAAATAAAATAGATACTAAAGAAACATTCGAAAGTGAATTAAATGAAAAAAAATCATATTTAACTTCCAGATTATTGAAACTGATCATCATAAAAACATTCGAATCTCCATCAACTAATCTCTTACTTTAAAAAATATATAAATAAATCCATATTCCTTTGTTTACCGTAGTAAATAGCGGAAGATTCAGAGCAGCGCGTTCGAACCTCCAAGAAATAAATACGAAGTCGGGTACATCACACACACACACACACAGAAGTTCATCCAGTTGACATCCGATTAGACAAATTCAATTCTTAATTTTGAAATAGATGATTGAGGTATTAAGGCTTAGTATACATCATACAATATACACAAATGCAAATACATATATATTTTACTGGATCCTTTTTACGCCTAAGTCGATGGCATTGCTCAGCTAAATCCAAGTTAAAGTTTTCTGAAAGTCTTTGGACAGTTTTTTTTATTACATTTACCTTCGTTTGTCAAACAATTTTACTTGTGTATGTTTCTGGAAACAGACAGACATAATAACTGACTGACTAACTTACTGACTTACTGAGAGACTGGTCGACTCACTAATTGACTGACTGAGCGACTGCGCGACTGACTAATTGATTGAATGAGTGACTGGGCAACTGATTAATTGACTGACTGAGCGACTGACTACTGTCCCTCTACTCACAGTGTGTGTAATATCAATTACCTTTGCTCCGGCATAATACTCCTGGACTGTCACTATATTGTTGCCCCTTTACCTGCAACTCTCCTTGTATCTGTACTTGTACTGTACCTGTTATTGTGCATGTACAGTCAGCCAAAAGATCCAGCGACCCCACCATGGTTCTCGTACTGGCAGTTTTACCTGGCAATACTTGGTAAAGTAAGGCTGTATGTAAAGGTGATTGTGATTGGTGGATCCATTTTCTTTCTGTCTCACTGTCAGGATAAATATTTAACATTTCGAAAGTATAATTATTAAAATGATAAACTATTCATTGCTATTTTAGATCACGAGAAGTTTCCAAATGTACATACATACATACATACATACATACATACATACTGTACATACATACTGTCTTCCCTCATCCTCACACAGATATTTATCCTGGAAAGCAATTCCCAGATTACAGAGATATTTACTGTGTCAGCTGTTGTCAGGAGAGAAAGTTTACTCTGTCAGTTCTTGTCAGAAGGAATGTTTACTGTGTCACCTGTTGTCAGCTATTGTCAGGAGGGAAGGTTTATTGTGTTATCTGTTGTCAGGATGGAAGACAGTTTACTGTGTCAGCTGTTATCAAGAGCGAAGGAGTACTGTGTCAAATGTTGTCAGGAGAGGAGGTAATTTACTATTGGCAGTATGAGGATGGTCTTAAGATTAACAAAATATGCAAATTAGCAGATTTACCAGTACCTTTGTGATGTTTACGAAGAGGAATAATGCACGAGTAATAAACACAAAAGTTAGAGCAAATTAGGAGAGTAAATAGAGTAAATATGAATGAACAAGTAAACGGAAGATTCTTAGTGGAATGTGACACGCTTGTTTCAGTGTGTGTTTGTGTGTCTGTGTCTGACTCTTTATTTTTCTCCTCTTCCTTCTCGTGTGTCTCGTGTGTGTGTGCGTGTGCGTGTGTGTGTGTGTGTGTCTGTGTCTGTGAGTGTGTGTGTGTGTGTCTCTCTCTCTCTCTCTCGTCCTCCAACACTCTCACTCTCTCTAACATAAACCCAGACATAACACATACAAGTTACTCAGAGCAGGTAGGTCAAAATTTACACTTAGTTGCCACCTGGAAATGGCACCAGTATAATGGAGTCGTAGATGAACGTTTATCGCGCGCCATAAGAGGTTAACAGCGCCACAAAGGGTTAAGTGTCTTCCCGGATCCAACCAGCACCCTCACCCGACAAGGTTAAGGACCCGCAGCTGTATAACAGAGGCCAAAAAGGAATGTTTTTTTTTTAAGTCTTTCTTGTTTGGGGTTATTTCTGGTGTGTGTGTGTGATAATAATAATAATAATAATAATTAACGGTTTATTGAAAGAGCTTGGCAGCCAGAAGGCTGAAAATATACAGTTACATATTTGGGGAGTGGGTTACGAATTACAAATAATATACAAGTAACATAAGTGACACAAAAAAGACATATAATAACTTAGATGGGGAAAAGCTCAAACTACAGTTCAATTCAACATAGTGACAGTGTTACAGTATTACAAGTTATTGATAATTTTTACAATGGTTGGGACTGGGCTGTTCTTATAGCGATCAGTTCGTGCACGTATGGGCTGGATGCGGTTGTGGTGTCGAACAGCAATTCTCGGACAAGGGACCTCGGGTGGTAGCAGGAGCCGGTGTCGGGGATGGTGTAGAAGCTTCTTACCAAATTTGCAGATGAGGTCGTGGTGATGGTCAGTGAGAGTCGAAAGGGTCAGTGTGTTGAGCGCTTCTTGATATGTGGAGTAGGAGGAGGAGAGAATAATCTTGCATGCCCTCTTTTGCACTTTTTCTAGGTGTTTACGTTGTGTGGCATTTAGGGAGGAAGACCAGGTGGGGGAGGCATAGGTGAGCTTGGGAAGTATGAATGTTGTGTAAACACTGAGGAGCTCGTGTGCAGGAACTCCGAGGGACTTGAGTCGGCGGAGGAGGTGGAGACGGAAACTGGAGGATTTGACAACTTCATTGACGTGTGGTTTCCAATTTAGTTTGTTGTCTATGGTGACGCCGAGGAGCTTCGTGGAATCTACGACCTGTGTGTGTGTTACCCAGTAAAGCCATTATTCAGTGAAGTAATTACCCAGTTACAGTCATTCCCTCCCTCCCGACCCAGATCATGGAGGTGACTGTGAACCCTCAGCCATACAACATTATTTAGGTCTTCAGCACTGGTGAATAGTTAATGTTGACTCTCTCTCTCTCTCTCTCTCTGTCTGACTCTCTCTGTCTCTCTTTCTGGCTCTCTCTCTGTCTGGCTCTATCTCTTTCTGTATCTAGTTCTCTCTCTCTCTCTCTCTCTCTCTCTCTCTCTCTCTCTCTCTCTCTCTCTCTCCCTCTGTTTGTCTCTCTCTTTCTCTCTTTCTGGCTCTCTCTCTGTCTGGCTCTATCTCTTTCTGTATCTAGTTCTCTCTCTCTCTCTCTCTTTGTCTCTGTTTTTCTCTATCTCTCTGTCAATCTACCTACCTGTCCATACGACCGATGAATAATAGGAAAAAAGACAACAGGAAGTAGAGAGAAATTTTCATAAAACAAGACAAAATAAGAGACAAGATAAACACAGAATACGTCAAAGAAGTATTCCCTCTTCCCCCCTTCTCCCTTCCCCCACCTCCCCCTCTTTCCCCTCTCCTCCCCCTCTTACCCCTTTATCTCCATCCCACTCCCCACTCCCCCTTCATCAATAGTTTTCCTCCCCCCTTATACTCACTCAACTTGCATACAGAGTGCACAAGAGTTAATCTAATTGTCAGCCTCGTCTTACTGGGAGAACATTCACTTTTGTTGACAGCCTCTGAGGGTGGATTAGGGGAAAATGCTCTCTCCTCTTACCAGCCAATTGTGATTAGTAAAGAGTGCTTGTCACCCCCCCCCCTCCCCCCGCCCTCTCCTTCCCATAGTAATCTGGTGAAAAGATAATTCGTTTACTGTAAATTCATTAGGGGAAATAATTTGTTGTGTTTGTTAGTGTGTGTGGGAGGGGGTGAGAATGTTAGTGTGTGTGTGTGCGTGGGGGGGGGGGAGAGTGTAAGTGTGTGTGGGGGTGAGAATGTTAGTGTGTGTGGAAGGTGAGAATGTGTGTGTGTGTGTGTGTGTGTGTCTGTGTGTGTGTGTGTGTGTGTGGTGAGAATGTTAGTGTGCGTGGGAGATGAGAAAGTGTGTGTGGAGGGGAGAAAATATTTTTGTGGGTGTGAGAATGTGTGCGTGTGGGGGGGGGTGAGAATGCGTGTGTGTAGGGGTGAGAATGTGTGTGTGTGGGGGGGGGGGAGGTGAGAATCTGTGTGTGTTGTGTGGGTGGTGAAAATGTGTGTGTGTGGGTGCTGAGAATGTGTGTGTGTGTGTGGGTGGTGAAAATGTGTGTGTGTGTAGGTGCTGAGAATATGTGTGTGTGTGTGTGTGTGGGTGGTGAGAATGTGTGTGAGTGGGGTAGAAAATGTGTGTGTGTGTGGGTGTGAGAATCTGTGTGCGTGTGTGTGTCTCACATAGGGTGGTAAAATGCGTCTAGTGTGGCAGCAGTGCAAGCACTTCTTGCTCCCTCTCGCTTTCAGCTGCCGCCGCAGGCTAGCCCTCGTGGCGAACAGGGAAGCAACTTGCATAAGTCTTCCCCTGCCAGTACACAACCTCCTCACCATCAAGACTCCTGCTGTGCCTCCTTGTGGCAACGCACGGTAACTGGGTGCCTCGTGGGCCCAAGCTAGACCAACAGGGGATCTCGGAGTAGCATTGGGCCCCAGAGGGACGGCGCATAAGATCCTCTGGCATGTGGACACGTTCTGGCGCCTACCAGCCCTTGCCCAGCTGCCTTGCGGATTAACACTGGTAGGTATAAAGCTACGGGAGTAGACCACGAACTAAAAATCTGCGGTGGAGCCCTGCATCAGGTAGACATGCTTACAGAGCTCCAACAAGACCCTAATGGCGGTATAGGCGGAAAAGGTGACCACCGTGGAAACCCAACGACTACACAAGCGAACGAAGGCAATGCCTGATGGACAGGCTACAAAGGCGAAACCCAACAAACTGGGCTATCGGCAGTCCATTGCAACTCACCCTCTCCCCAGTCGTTGCAACACTTGCACCACTGGATCAGGAAAAAGGAGAGCCAAGATGTGTGGTTTTAGCCTGCGCTCCTGCCTCACCACATAAATCACTCACGCGCAGCCATCATCCAGTTCATCATACCTCTCATCATCATTAAATACCCTATTCCCTCAAAAGTCCTATGACGACGGACGAGTGGCGACGGGGACAGGCAGAGATGACTGCCGGGAGTCTCTAGTCACAACTCTGCACATGGGCGGCACAGATAAGATGGACGTTTATGCATTGGGATTTAGGCAGCAGTGCAATCCGGTCCTGTCTGTGCAGATGAGCAGCCCTTTCGAGGAACCACTTTACCCACCCCACATGGGGAGGGGGCTAGAAAAGATTCCCTAAACATAGCCTGTCTAAAAACCCAACCTGACTGGGCAACCGCACCCAGTAAGGTCATCCTCATGCGGTCGGAAACACAGTCAAACTCACAGATCCAAACAAAAACAAACCATCAAACCTCTTATGGTCGCTGCATGGAATGTCAGGACCCTTCTGGATACTGGCACAAATGAGCGTCCTGAAAGAAGAACTGTCCTTTTGGCAAAAGAGCTGGCTAGGTATAACATCGACATAGCAGCCATCAGTGAGTCACGGCTCCCAAGTGAGGGCCAGCTCACAAAATGGGGGTCTGACTATACTTTCTTCTGGAAGTGTAAGCCTGCTGCGTAGAGAAACCGCATTTATGGAGTTGGCTTTGCCATCCGCCAACGCATCCTACACAGGCTAACTGGAATGTCTATTGGAATCAACGAGCGCCTCATGACGCTTCGAGTCCCACTGAATCACTCACGTCATGCCCTTTTCATCAATGCATACACCCCAACACTGGATGCAGAGGACGACATCAAGAAGGCCCTTTTTCCTACCTTGACAGAGAGCTAACCTCTATCCCCAGACAAGACAAGGTTTTGCCTATTGGCGACTTCAATGCCAGAGTTGGCAGAGATGATAGCATTTGGCAGGGAACCATAGGGAGAAATGGACTACACAAGTATGATGCCAGCAGCGTTCTCCCCTTTCAGCAAGTGTGCTGCGCACAGCCTCACTATCACCAATACTGTTACGAGTTGGGGATTTAGAAACTGGTTTAGAATATAATTAAAAGTCTACCCAGATCCCAACAGGCAACAACAATAAAAAAACTAAACAAACAAAGACAATCGGACTATAAAAGGGTAGACAAGGGATGCGAGTTTTTGTTGTGTATAATAAAGTACAATAAATTCCTTAACAAAATATCCAGCTTTCTATAATTTACCCTAAACCATACTTAACTTAAACATACGCAACATTGGCTTAACAGTATATACATATTTCTACAACATACAACAATCTGAAGCAAGTGGAGGCGGGAGGTAATATAGGGTTACAATACTCAAGTGCAGTGCTGAGGTGTCTGACGAGTAGGGCTGAGTATTGAAGAAGATGGTAGATAGTCACTGTGCCCTAGGTTTCCAGGATAGGTAATCCAAATGTGGTCACGTCCCAGAGTGAACTGAACTCTCCTCGATCCGGAGCTGATGAGGAAGAGTTCAAGGAGTTGACGCAACAACCAAGATATGGAGAAAGGAAACCCAGAGTGGTGACTAAGACTAGTCATACTCGGGCTTCGTCCCTAGATGGCGTTTTTCGGTAGTGCTGGGTAGTTAGATCATGACACAATAGATGGCGTGGTTCGTAATACACCCCCCCTCCAAAGACCTCCGTAGCGCAGGCGCGAAGGAGGTGATCACCTGGTGCGTCTTGAGAGTAGCTGCTGCACTTCCACTGGAGCTTGGGATAAGGAGTCCACAATCAGGTTGTCCACCCCCTTTATGTGCCGGACTTGTAGATTATAGGGCTGGGTGAGGAGAGCCCAGCAGGGGATTCGCTGGTTGGAGGTCTTGTTGGTTTGGATGAACGTGAGTGGGTTATGGTCGGTGAAGACTAGGGTGGTCTGTGGGCGAGATTGGAGGTAACATTCAAACTTCTTTATTGCCAACACCAGAGCCAGGGCCTCCTTCTCTATGGTCGAGTAGTTGGTCTGATGTTTTTTCAACTTGGCGGAGTAGTATGCCACAGGGTGAAGGACATCAGTGGTTGGGTCGGGTTGTAGGAGCACAGCCCCCACTCCGACACCGCTAGCGTCGATTTGCAGATGGAAGGGCAAGGTGTAGTCAGGTGGGTGGACTACAGGTTTAGAGGCAAGGAAGGCTTTGAGGCGGTGGAAAGACTGGTCGCACCTCTGGTTCCAGATGTAAGGGACCGCAGAACTGGTAAGGTCTGTGAGGGGTCCGGCCACGCTGGAGAAGTTACTGCAGAACCGGTGGTAGTAACCGCACATCCCCAGGAAGCGCATGAGTTCCTTCCTCGTCCTTGGAGTGGGGAAGGACAAGATGGCTTTAACGTTTGCATCCTTGAGTCTCACCATACCATGCCCATTGATATGTCCCAGGTAAGTCACTGAGGCCCGGCCAAAAGCAGATTTAGCCAGGTTTATGGTGAATCCAGTCTCTTGCAGTCGTGCGAACAGTATCTCCAAACGCACCAGATGTTCGTCCCAGCCGTCCGACACCACCACCAGGTCATCCAGGTAGGCGAACGTCCCATCTAGGTCCTGAATCAGGTAATTGATTGCCCTCTGGAATGTGGCCGGAGCATTAGAAAAGCCAAACGCCATAACCAAATATTGAAAAAGACCAAATGGAGTTATAAATGCTGAGATTATTTTTGCCCTATCCGTGAGTCCCACTTGATAATATCCTTTCATCAAGTCCACCGTTGTAATAAATTTTGCACAGCCTATGCTGTCTATTATTCCCGTAAAAAAAAAAAATCAAAGGTAAAGGGTAGGAGTCTGAGACAGTGACCTGGTTCACTTTACGATAATCGGTACAGAAACGAAAACTGCTATCGGGTTTTGGAATGAGAAGGCAAGGTGAAGCCCAGGGGGAGGTACTAGGCTCAGCTAAGTTATGTTTTAACAAAAAATCTACCTCCTTTTTCATAATCTCTCTTTTTTGTGGATTTAGCCGATATGCTGATTGCCTAATGGGTTGTACATCATCTGAGATTAGCTTAATATCATGTTTAAGTATATTGCAAAACCCTGGGAGGTCTGACGTGACTTTAGGAAATGTTGATAATAACTTAGTGAGATCTTTTGCTTGAGATGGATTCAGAACAGAAAAATACTCATCCAAGTTGTTGAGTATGTGACTGTTAGCAGGGTTTTCTTTAGGTAGAGGGAAGTCTAAATTCTCCAATAGGTCCATGTCATCTGTCTCCGGCTCCGGCCCTGACAAAGCCGTATGCAATACAGGTAGGCTTATAGCCTCTGGGATGTCTTCCTCTGACTGCCTGGAATGGTAAAGTTTCATGAGATTAATGTGAACAAGTTGTGAATCTTTTCTGCGATCAGGAGTATGGACTATATAGTTGAGGGGAGATAGTTTATTAGCAACTATATAGGGACCAGTAAACTTGCTTTTAAGGGGAGAGCCTGGAATGGGTAGAAAGAGTAACACTGTCACCTGGAGAAAATTATCTTTCAACAAATTTAGGTTGGGACTTCACCATTTTGTCTTGGACTTTTTTTAAGTTTGACTGAGCAATGGTTCGGACTTCAGTTAATTTGTCCCGTAAAGTGTCAATGTATTGGGAAACTGTTGCGGGCTTAATAGATGGAGTGTCAAACCACTGCTCCTTTACTATTTTAAGGGGTCCCCTAATTTGTCTCCCATATAGTAACTCGAACGGGGAGAAACCCAATGACTCCTGGGGACATTCCCTGATGGCAAAGAGTAACAAGTCTATGCTTTCATCCCATTCCTTTTGGTGTTCTATACAGTATTTTTTTAGCATTGATTTGAAAGTTTGATGGAACCGTTCCAAGCAACCTTGGGATTGTGGGTGGTAAGCCGAAGATGTACAATGGTCCACACTGAGGTCTTTCATCACCTGTTTGAAAAGATTGCTTGTAAAATTGGTGCCCTGATCGGATTGGATCTCTTTAGGAATGCCCACTGAAGTGAAAAGGTGCAAAAGATGTTTGATTACATTTTTTGAAGTGATGCTTTTAAGGGGAAAAGCCTCAGGATAACGTGTACTGGTATCCATAACTGTGAGCAGGAATTGATTTCCCTTCTTAGTCTTTGGTAATGGGCCCACACAATCCACAACAATCTTTTCAAATGGTGTAGAAAATACTGGGATGGGCTTAATGGGAGCTGCTGGTATACTTTCATTTGGTTTTCCTACCATTTGACAAATATGACAAGATTTTAGGTACTTTGACACATCCTTCCTAAGTCCAGGCCAGTAATAGTGTTGGAGGAGCTTTTTATATGTTTTCAGGATTCCCAAATGTCCTGAAATACCATCATGGGCAAGGGCAATTAATGCTGGTCTGACTGAGGAGGGAATTACCACTTGATGTATTTCAGACCACGTGTCTAGATGGGTAAGCTCAGGGGGTCTATAGGCCCTTATCAAAACCCCTTCCTGATAATAAAAACAAGGAAGGGTGTTAAAATCTTTACCCTCAACTGCCGCATGATGAAGTTTATTCAAAGATGGATCAGATTGTTGGGCTTTAATGAGCTCATCCTTACTAATGGTCTTATTGTACAGATCTTCTGTGGGTAGGAAGATATTGGAGGTGGTTTAGATGAAGAGGGCCCATTTCGCACACTCTGTGACCGGGTGACAGCACAAGATGGGAAAAGGTGAGGAATAGTTTCTTCAAGGTCAGTGGTGGAGTTGACAGGTAAGGGAGAGTCGACTGTCTTTATGTTGGGAACCACTAGATCTCCTACCAAGTCATTACCCAATAATAAATGAATGCCGCTCACAGGCATTGGATCTTTCCTAATGGCTACTTGCACTTCCCCAGTAATCAAGGGACATTGGAGGTGCACTTTAGCTAAGGGATAGGAAGAATGGGATGAGAGATCTGAAATTAGAACACTCTCATTAGTAAATGCTGTAGATATATCAGGAATGACGTTAAACACGAGGATAGATTGTGCTGCGCCCGTATCACGTAGTATACGAATAGGGAAAGAACGAGACCCCTTTATGATTGAAATTTTTCCCTCATAGGTGAATGAAGAGAAGAGATCCTGATGGGGCCTTTCCACATTGGTGGTTGCTATTGGTTTGAATTTGGGATCCAGGGAACTACTTTTAGAAGTTCGACACTTTGGGTGTTTACAAGACTGGATCGTATGGCCTGGTTTTTTACAGTAAGAACAATAAAACTTGGTTGCATCATGGGGGGTAGGTGTGGGACCTTTCGACCTACCACTCACGTCCCCAAGGTTATCATCAGAGGAGGACCTAACATGCTGGAAAGTACCACGTTCTCTACTGCCCAGTGACTCCACCAGCAAGGCGTACGCATCAGCCACCTCAGCCGCACGCCCTAAATTAACCTCTCCATGCTCCTCCACATGCTTCAAGATGTAAAATGGTATCTTGCTCTTCCACTCCTCCAGGACTATCAAGTTTAATAAATCCTGAAATGTGGAGGTCTCTGTAGCCTCTAACCACTTCTTGAAAAACCTAAGCTTTTCTTGAGCAAACTCAACAAAGGTGTGTGAAAATGGTTTGGTTAGTTTACGAAAATTCTGCCGATATCTATCTGGCGTGATAGCATAAGAGGTGAGGATATTATTTTTTACGTTATCATAGTCATCAGTCTGGTCTAAACAGTTATAAACTCTACGATCCTTACCACATAATTTAGGAACTAACGCCGACACCCACTGGTCCTTAGGCCACTCATTCCTCACGGCTATTTTCTCAAAAGTCCTAAATGACCCGTCCATATCGGATTCATCAAACTCGGGAACAAGTGAAGAAGCATTAGCAGGGTTAAAAGCAGCTAGTCTCTCTTTTAATGCCACTTCTTTTGATTTAAACTCCGATGTTAAGGTGACTTCTATCTCTTTCACCTGTAATTCTTTCAGTCTAACCTCCTGCTCCAACTTGGCCTGTTCCAACTTCTCCTCATGCTCCAACTTGGCCTGTTCCAACTGGAGTTCTTTCATTTTGATTTGGAACTCGAACCTAGCTCGTTCTATTTCTAAGGCGTCTACTCTTTATGTTTTTTCTTGAGGGCTAGCCAGACCTGAGGCAACTTCTGAGTTAGGAGGGGTGGTAGATAGTGGTTGAAGTGTATTGGACATGGGCGTTAATTGGTCAACAGCGGATTCTTCTAAAACTTCTTGTTGAACCAACATTTCATTTACCTGATTTTTTAACACTTCCTTAGTTATTTGCTGTGAATATGGGATATTGTAATAGGTGGCTATTCTTTTCCATTCATTCTTTCTTCAGGATATTAACACGTAATTTAGATACGGAATGATTTTCAAAAAATCCTGGAGATCAAATCCTGAGGTGGTCATTGTTAAGAAAAACTAGATAAATTAACTAATGGCCAAAAAGATAAGATAAGTGGATTACCCTAGAAAATATCAAGGCAGTGGATAACCAGAAAGTCCCGGAAACTACCCAAGTTATACCTAGGGAAATTACACTTATGAATATTGTTCTTCTGATACGATCCTTAGATAAGGATAAGAGACTTGGAAAGATACTTGAAACAGGAAGGGCGTATTACGGCATTAATATAAAGATCCGGATTAACAACCCTTGAGTTACTTTATTATTGACCCCGAATTAGATAATGAGAAGAACAATAATTGAGGCTTTATAATTATGGGGTCCTGGTAGAGCGGGGCGTCCCAAGATATCACTTCACCCTAAACTAGTGACTATGGAACAGCCTACTCTGGAGTGAGGGTACGGCATTAAACAGATCCGGATTCTTCCCTACACTCGATAAGACTTACTACACGACTGCCACGTGTAATAACAGGTAAGCCTTATGACGCTCGGAACCTAATATCCTACGTCTGTCACTCTTACTGTACGATGATACCAATATATGCACACACATATGAAGGGAACTTTAAACCACCGTAAAGCAATTGTGATCAAAAGTGACTGGAAGGAATAATTAACAAGGAGTAACAAGGGGGGAAGAAATATGGCACTTAAGGTCAGGTCCTGTCACGGTCGCCATTTGGTACGAGTTGGGGATTTAGAAACTGGTTTAGAATATAGTTAAAAGTCTACCCAGATCCCAACAGGCAACAACAATAAAAAAACTAAACAAACAAAGACAATCTGACTATAAAAGGGTAGACAAAGGATGAGAGTTTTTGTTGTGTATAATAAAGTACAATAAATTCCTTAACGAAATATCCAGCTTTCTATAATTTACCCTAAACCATACTTAACTTAAACATATGCAACATTGGCTTAACAGTATATACATATGTATACAACATACAACAATCTGAAGCAAGTGGAGGTGGGAGGTAATATAGGGTTACAATACTCAAGTGCGGTGCTGAAGTGTCTGACGAGTAGGGTTGAGTATTGAAGAAGATGGTAGGTAGTCACTGTGCCATAGGTTTCCAGGATAGGTAATCCAAGTGTGGTCACTTCCCAGAGTGAACTGAACTCTCCTAGATCTGGAGCTGATGAGGAAGAGTTGAAGGAGGTGACGCAACAACCAGGATATGGAGAAAGGAAACCCAGAGTGGTGACTAAGACTTGTCATACTCGGGTTTCGTCCCTAGATGGCGTTGCTCGGTAATGCTGGGTAGTTAGATCATGACACAATAGATGGCGTGGTTCGTAATAAATACCTTTTTCCGGCAGGCCGACAAGTTCAAGGGTTCGTGGCAACACCCACTATCCAAACACTGGCATCTCATTGACTACATTATTGTCAGAGAAAGAGATCGCTGAGAACTCCTCATCAGCCGTGCCATGCGTGTCTCAGACCACTGTGACAGAACCAAGCCTTCACTTCACGTCGCTCCAAAACGGCGAAGGCAGCAAGCCTCTACAAGAGGTTTTAATACTATGCGTCTGGAGGACCCAGCAGTTGCACATGCTTTCAGAGAGCAGCTCGAACATGGGCTTATAAACAACCAAACTGCAAACAACGCGAATCCCAGTGTCGAATTGGATACTCTCAACACTGTTATGCCAAAAAACTGCAGAGAGACCCTCGGCCAGATCAATAGAATACACCAGGATTGGTTTGATGAAAATATCCGGCAATCAAGGAACTCATCAATAATAAACGTGCCGCTTTTACTGACTGGCAGAACAAACCTCAGTCTCGGACCAAAGCTGATATCTTCCCCAAGAAGAAAGCGGCAGTCCAGTGGGAACTTCGCAATCTAAAGAATGATTGGCTTCAAAATAAGGCATGTGAAATAAAAACATTCAGATCAGCACAAGATGTGCGAATTTTTTAATTCCATTATAACATTTTATGGGCCAACCACTCATGGCGCAGCCCCCCTACGCTCATCCGACGATAACTCCCTAATTAAGGACGAAAAAGACATCCTTCATCGTTGGTAAGAGCATTACCATTTATTGCTCAACCGAAACACCGATGTGGGTGTCCTGACTACCCAGCATGTCCCTCAGCACCCAGAGATGACCCACCTCAGCTGTCCTCCATACCTGGATGAGATAGTTACTGCCATTAAACAGATGAATAATAACAAAGCCTCAGGGCATGATGGAATCCCAGCCAAGGTGTATAAAGCAGGAGGACCTCTTCTTACCAGCCGATTGCACTCTCTCCTGGAGAATATATGGGAAAAGGAGGAAATACCCCAAGCTCTTAAAGGCGCTTCCATTGTCAATATTTATAAGAACAAGGGAGACCGGTCAGACTGTGGCAACTACCGTGGGATCTCGTTGCTCTCCGTAGCTGGCAAAATTATCGCCCGAGTCCTCCCAAACAGACCCCTTCCTGAGGCGGAAAACTTCCTCCCAGAATCTCAATGTGGTTTTAGATCATCACGTTGCACCACTGATATAGCAGGAAAAGTGCAGGGAACAGCGTAGTGACCTGTACATGGCTTTCATCGACCTAACCAAGGCCTTCGACTCGGTCAACAGGGAAGCCCTCTGGTGGATCCTCAGCCGTTTTGGCTGCCCACCAAAATTCATCACCATTGTGAGGCAACTCCATGATGACATGAACGGCAGTGTTCTGCAGAACGGCACCCAGTAAGAGTTCTTCCCCATCCAAACATGACTGTACTATCACCAACTCTCTTTTTCATTTTCTTGGCTGCCTTCCTTACTCGTGCCACTGCCATTTTAGCCGGCGGGGTTGACGTCGAGTACCGGGTGAAGGGGTCGTTTCAGCATAAAGACGACTCCAGGCAGGAACAAAGGTGTTGGCAGCTTCCATTACTGAACTTCAATATGCAGCCGACCTCACCCTTGTTGCCCACACTGAACACGACTAACAGTAGATCCTAAACACCTACGCATATGTGTATGCGCACTTCGGCCTTGAGGTAAAAGTACGTAAGACTCAAATTCTCTTTCAACCTGCCCCAGGTTCAGACACACCTCCACCATCCATCTCTAATGTTACCCACTATCGGTATCTCAGGTCCCACTTGTACACCACCTCAGACATCGATGAAGAGATTCGGCATCGGATCAGATGTACATCTCAAGCCTTCGGCAAATTCCGAAACCGTGTCTTCAGCTGTAGAGAGCTGAAATTATCTACAAAACTGCACGTATATCGAGCAGTAATCCTCCCCACCCTGCTATATGGCTGTGAGACATGGGTTACATACAGGAGGCATTTCAAGGCACTTGAAAGCTTTTTCCAAAGTAGTCTACGTCCCTTCCTCCGTGTTCGATGGGAAGACAGGAGAAAAAAATTGCTGACACCAACTATAGGAGCATCGAGGCTACCATTATCCATGAACAACTACGCTGGACTGGCTATGTTACCTGCATAGACGACAGTAGACTGCCATAGCAGCTACTTTACAGTCACCTAACGAATAGTAAACGTAATGCCGGCGGGCAATTGAAAAGGCATAAGGATAGTCTTAGGACAAACCTGAAAAATTGCCAAATCGACCTCCTCATCTGGAAATCAATTACTCCACATCTTAACGCTTGGAGGAGCACCACACGAGAAGGTGTTTATATTTTCGAGTTAGCCCGACTGCAAACCGAAGCAGATAAGCGCCAATGCCGGAAAGACGTTGCCGCCCCTCTCCCGCATTAAATGTATCCCCCCACATGTGCATCATTTGTGAACGACTCTGCCGGTACCGTATCGGCCTCTTGAGTCACCTCAAAATTCCCCAACCTCTGTGACATCCCTAATAACTCATATCATTGTATCATAGCTGGTTGATCGTCATACTCGATTCCGAGTGACATCAATGTAGCAGCGCGTGGTAGTGTGTGTGTGTGGGGGGGGGGGGGATGTTTGGGGTGTGGGGGGTGAGAATGTGTGTGCTTGAGTGAGAATGTGTGTTTGTGGTGGGTGAGAATGTGTGGTGGGAACGAATGTGTGTGTTTGTTGGGGGTGAGAATGTGTCTGTGTGTGTGTGGGTGGATGGAGAGAACTTAAAGAGGATCAAGCGTGTGTGACACCATATCATTGATCAGTGAGTCTCCAACACTGAGTGACCACCACTCTCCAACACTGAGTCACCACCACTCTCCAACACCGAGTGACCACCACTCTCCAACACTGAATGACCACCACTCTCCAACACTGAGTGACCACCACTCTCCAACACCATTACCACCATCACTAAGAACATAAGAACATAAAAATGGAGAAAACTTCAGCGGGACTATTGGCCCATACTGGGCAGTCCCATTTACACCCAACCCCTATTGATCATATAGCCATCCCACATATGTTTCGAGCTATCCAGCGTATTCGAGTTAATAATGAGGTTTGAGTAACTTGTTCCATTCACCCACTACTCTATTTCCAAACCAACAACTTTATCTTCATCACCACTACCAGTATCCCCTATATCCAACACCACCTCCACGTTAATAATCTCCACCACCATTATGTCCTCCATCGCCATCAACACCAACATCACCATTATTTCTTTCCTACACCACCACCATTCCCGCCAACACCACCATCATCTAACCACCAACACTGATTAATCCCAGAACCATATTTTCTCCCGGAGATTAAGATAGCCATTACCGTAAGTATCTCCCTAAATATTAAAATGAGGCAAAAAAATATTCTCTCAGGGTTAATAGATAAATATTTCAAATAGTATTCAGGTCAAGTTAGGACAGGTTAGGTTAGGTTAGGTCAAGTTAGGTTATGTCAGGTCAGGTTAGGTCAATTCATTTCAAGGTAGGTGAGCACTGGTCAGGTTAGGTCAGTTCAGTTCAAGGTAGGTGAGCACAGGTCAGGCTAGGTCAGTTCAGTTCAAGGTAGGTGAGCACAGGTCAGGTTATGTCAGTTCAAGTTAGCTTAGGTCAGGTTAAGTTAGGTAAGGTCAGATCAAGTTAGGTTAGGTCAGGTCAGGCTATGTTAAGATGTACAGGTGGGAGCGTCTTCATGTTTGACGTACAGTGCGCTAAGTCTTAATTTGTTTTCCTGCAGGTACACAGGTGCTTGGATAGGTATATAATTTTACCTTGTAGTCTTTGTTAGGTTATATAAATGATTTTTCTGACTTAAGACACGACTGTTTATTTAACTTTGTAAAACTAAGTAAAAGTCCTGTTTAAAATGCTCGGCTATATTGATAAACTTTCCTTCATATAACACTTAAAACTTCTAACTTAAGAAAGTGTGTTTAAACAGTTCACTGAAGACTTTAGCCTTGCGGTAGACAACGAGGCAGTGTGGACGGCACTGTACCTGAACACCTTCACCTCCTCCAACTTTAAGGTTAGGTATCCAGTCATAGCTGGGTCGACTGGTGGAGCCTTGGACAAGCACCAGCGACCCTTAGGCCAGGAAGCGACCTGAATGTACTCGGCCGCAACATCACTTTTACCAGATTAAGAATATGTGCAACTTGACTTTGTTAAATTAAGAATAGCGATATAAGTTATGGAAAGTATTTGTGTATTCAGTACTTTGTTAAATTAACAGTATTTATGTCCCGTACTTTGTTAAGCATAAATTTCGTAAATTTATGCAATATGCTTTGAGAAAACAAACGCCTTAGATGAAAATATATACACACAAATTGCCAAGTAAAATCATAATTACAAAACAAACTTTACTAACCCAAGAAAAACTTATCTATTTATCAATATCAACATTTTTACAAAGTCAATTTTCTCTCTTTCATTATTGTTCTCTTCATAAAATCCAACTCAGTGTTGTCGTGACTCTTAACTCGTCTATACTCTGGCCCGACAAGTTGCTCACCTGATGCTACACTTGCCATTTTATACCGAGTAAAAGTGCTTTTGTATTAGTATTATTATCTTGCGTCACTTTGTCTGATGAGCTATGGTGATAAATGGAGAAAAAGGTAACATTATAATATTTTTGTGGCAGAATAGTTTAATTTCTAAAAAAAAATCCTTCACTTAGAGTTAAGAAATTACTAATGCAGGATATTGATTTTTCACCAGAAATCCAACAAATATTACCAACATTATTTTCTATATATTTTAAAAATGTTGTCGTAAGTAGAAGTTAAGACTTAGTGAACGATACTCAAATACCCTGGCCGTTGAAATGCCTCAGTACAACAATAACAACAACAACGGCAACGAAAGATAAACAAACAGACAAGCAGACAAACAAAGACACGGAGGCGACTGCATTACCTGTCATGCAAGCGACAATCGTTTCCAGGGAACGGTCAACACGCGAGGCATTCTTCCAAGGCATGTAAAATATCAAGTGACGCAAATATACAAATACATTAGATAAATCAGATGTTCGTAAAATGAATAGAGGAAATTAAATGCTTATATGAAAAAATGAAACTGATAGACAAAGAGATATTTCTTCATTTAGATTTGCTTGTGGAGAGAGAGAGAGAGATAGAGAGAGAGAGAGAGAGAGAGAGAGAGTGAGAGTTGAAACCTATTTAAAATTATCGCCACGTTCTTGGTAAACACATACAACTTGGTCTTTCGCATCAAAATATCCAAACTTTCTGATTAAACAAAAGATCGACGGCATAGACTCACAGTGGTTATAATGTGTGTGTGTGTGTGTGTGTGTGTGTGTGTGTGTGTGTCTGTGTGGCCACGCGAGGACCTGCTAACCTCCAGTACAGTATGCTGTAGATCCCCTGGTGGGTATTGGCCCTAAAAAGGCTAACTAATTATATGCAGAATAAACACTAAGTAAACCCTCCTCGCCTTTTCGAGCCTGGCCAAACAGCTCAGCCGAGGGAATAAAACAGACAGTGTGTATGAGCTCATCAGCCTCGATAATGGAAGCTGGCTAATGAACAACTGGGCTGAAGGATTGAAAGGCAGAACTGAACGCCGCTGTGTAAAGAAGTTTGAGATTGGGCTATACGTAGGTTTGTGTATAGGGTAGCAGCGCCAAGGTCTATGTACACATAACCTAACCTAACCTAACCTAGACATTGGGGAGCGCGTTGCGGTGTTCCCCAAGCTGAGTGAGTATCCTCGTGTGTTTTGTTGGTGAGTGAAACTAAAGGATGTACTGTGTTTAGGTATGAGTTAACGTTTAGTATATTATAAAGAAACTCTGTGTGTGTAATAATAATAACAATAATAATAATAATAATAATAATAAACGGTTTATTGAAAAAGTTTGCAGCCCGAAGGCTGAAAATATACATTGGACATAAATGACTTATTACATACATTGGTGGTTTAACAAAAGCCTTCATTAGAGAAAGGTGAAGGAACATACAGTGAACATACAGATTAATGTTTACACACGTAGATCATGTGAGCTGAGGTGTTGAACAGCAGACACGTGGTGTAGTAACTCCCTCACACATGGCGTTATGAGGGGCATCACGTGGAGTATTAGTGTGTGTGTGTGTGTGTGTGTGTGTGTGTGTGTGTTTAACCCGTATTGTGAGTATAATGTTTGATTTTATGTTTGTATGTGGTGAATATATTTTCATAAGATAACAAGCCCCATCCCCCCTCGCCCCCTTACACACGAGTTCAAGTGTCTGGGAGAGAGAATTAGTTAAATGGCAGACATATATCTCCGAGACGCTTACATATAACAGGTAATATGTGCGAGACACTTCTCATATATAGTTCACGTCATGTTGGCTGTATACTTCACAACTATAACGATTAAGGCTGCTACTACTACTACTACTACTACTACTACTACTATTACTACTACTACTACTACCACTCTCAGAATCATTGGAGAACGGAGGGCTTCTCTCAGTGGTTTAAAAATTTATGGCGTCTTCTACCAAGTCGCGTCTTGTCTTCGTCGTTGTTATTGATATTATTGTATTACTTTATTTCCTAAATATAGGCAAACTTTTCACTAATTATCAGAAGATAGGAGTTGTCACGCCGAGAGAGAGAGAGAGAGAGAGAGAGAGAGAGAGAGAGAGAGAGAGAGAGAGAGAGAGAGAGAGAGAGAGCAATATTCCCAGATGAGTGAAAGGAGCCATAAACATAACTCTATCCTCGTGTGATAATTCATGGGCCAAACTCATGCTGAGAAATTATGAAACTACATTAAAAAGTTTAGAGAAAGTTGTGAAATATACGTCTGGCCTCTTCACAACACGACCCAAGTTGAAGACTGATTTAAGTGAGAGGTATTAGAGAAAGTTTTTAAAGAGAAAGAGAAAGTAGGCATGTTATTGGTGGGAGGTTAATGTTGAGGGTGAGGTCTGTTGTGGGGGTATTTAGGTAAGGGTTGTTGTTATGGTGAGTTTAAAGGGTTATGGTTATGGTGGCCTCTTAAGGGGTTGTGGCTATGGTAGGTTTAAAGGGTTATGGTTATGGCGGTTTTTAAGGGTTATGGTTATGGTGGGTTATAAGGTGTTTGTAGTGAGTTTCAGAGATTACATCAAAGTTACTTAACACAGTATAATATTAAGGCTCTTTAAATTATAACGACACAAAGTTAAGGTTATTTAACTTAGAACTATACAGGTTTAAGGTTATATCCACAATAAGATTAAGAGATACATTAGTGAATTTGGAGTACTACTTATTGTTTACGTCGCCACACAACCTTACTGGAGGCTCTTCTATCTGGCTCTGAAGACGAGGTACAGCTCTAGTGTCACCATCCGGCCGTGAAGACGAGGTACAGCTATAGTGTCACCATCCGGCCGTGAAGACGAGGTACAGCTCTAGTGTCACCATCCGGCCGTGAAGATGAGGTACAGCTATAGTGTCACCATCCGGCCGTGAAGACGAGGTACAGCTCTAGTGTCACCATCCGGCCGTGAAGACGAGGTACAGCTCTAGTGTCACCATCCGGCCGTGAAGATGAGGTACAGCTATAGTGTCACCATCCGGCCGTGAAGACGAGGTACAGCTCTAGTGTCACCATCCGGCCGTGAAGACGAGGTACAGCTCTAGTGTCACCATCCGGCCGTGAAGACGAGGTACAGCTCTAGTGTTACCATCTGGCCGTGAAGACGAGGTACAGCTATAGTGTCACCATCTGGCTGTGAAGACGAGGTACAGCTATAGTGTCACCATCTGGCTGTGAAGACGAGGTACAGCTGTAGTGTCACCATCTGGCTGTGAAGACGAGGTACAGCTGTAGTGTCACCATCTGGCTGTGAAGACGAGGTACAGCTATAGTGTCACCATCTGGCTGTGAAGACGAGGTACAGCTATAGTGTCACCATCTGGCTGTGAAGACGAGGTACAGCTATAGTGTCACCATCTGGCTGTGAAGACGAGGTACAGCTGTAGTGTCACCATCTGGCTGTGAAGACGAGGTACAGCTGTAGTGTCACCATCTGGCTGTGAAGACGAGGTACAGCTATAGTGTCACCATCTGGCTGTGAAGACGAGGTACAGCTATAGTGTCACCATCTGGCTGTGAAGACGAGGTACAGCTATAGTGTCACCATCTGGCTGTGAAGACGAGGTACAGCTATAGTGTCACCATCTGGCTGTGAAGACGCGGTACAGCTGTAGTGTTACCATCTGGCTGTGAAGACGAGGTACAGCTCTAGTGTTACCATCTGGCTGTGAAGACGAGGTACAGCTATACAGTAGTGTCACCATCTGGCTGTGAAGACGAGGTACAGCTATAGTGTCACCATCCGGCTGTGAAGACGAGGTACAGCTATAGTGTCACCATCTGGCTGTGAAGACGAGGTACAGCTATAGTGTCACCATCTGGCTGTGAAGACGAGGTACAGCTCTAGTGTCACCATCTGGGTGTGAAGACGAGGTACAGCTATATTGTCACCATCTGGCTGTGAAGACAAGGTACAGCTATAGTGTCACCATCTGGCTGTGAAGACGAGGTACAGCTATAGTGCCACCATCTGGCTGTGAAGACGAGGTACAGCTCTAGTGTCACCATCTGGCTGTGAAGACGAGGTACAGCTATATTGTCACCATCTGGCTGTGAAGACGAGGTACAGCTATAGTGTCACCATCTGGCTGTGAAGACGAGGTACAGCTATAGTGTCACCATCTGGCTGTGAAGACGAATCACAGCGCTAATGTTTACGTCGCCACACAACCATGATGGACACTTTCCCATCTGGCTGTGAAGTCGAATGAGTGTGGTGCGGTGTTAGAGTAGTGCAGTAAATATGCTTCAGGAGATGTCACAGTCGTTGAAGGGAGTCGTCACGGATTAAAGAGACTCCTTCATGCCGCCACCCCACCTTAAGTGTGGCTGTGACCTTGAGTGTGTGTGTGTGTGTGTGTGTGTGTGTGTGTGTGTGTGTGTGTGTGTGAACTTTATTGAAATCAACCACAACAAAACTCTCACTATCCTTGTATGAAAAGGAAAACAAAAACAAAAACTATGAACTAACCATTGACCTAGATAAACTATACAGTAGGTACACCTGATACAACAAAAGATCATCCCTCAAGCGAGAAGTTAAGTCTCCACCTTAAACCGAGTTTTCCCATCATCCTCACCTATACACTGTTGTTTTATCATCCTACACACCTGGAGGCTTGTGTCATTGTTTCTCACCTGAGTTAACTCCCTTAACTAACATCCTACGCAATTCCAAAGACTAAACAGTAACCAATTAACGCAATTTACAACGTCCCATTAGCGTAAGTTGCATAATGATAACGAAAAGTGCCGTCGTAAGCAATCTCGGTGGGGGGGGGGATGAGGAGTGGAAGGAGGTAAAGAGAAGAAGAGGAAGGGGGATGAGGAGTAAAGGGGGGAGGGTACGGAGGAGTGGAAGGGGGTTAAAGAGAATAAGAGGCAGGGGCTAGGGAGAGCGAGGGATGAGGAGAAGGAGAGGAAGAGGAGGTAGGGAGAAGGATGGGTGTGGTGTGGTGAAGGAGAAGGAGGGAGGGGGAGAGGGGGTTAAGGAGAAGAGGCCGCCCGCCCTAAGTGGTAATTTTAAGCAGGTCTTGTGTTTAAGCTTATATGTGCCTGCCTCGTATTGCAAAAGTTGGGTAGTTTATTGCAAAGTGAGATTCATGTTGCCTTCGGGATCTTGCGCTGTGTAAAAGTCTTGTGTGTTTACTTCGAGCGTGTGTGTGTGTGTGTGTGTGTGTGTGTGTGTGTGTGTGTGTGTGTGTGTGTGTGTTTGTGTGTGATGGAAAAAACGCAATGAAAGTTTTATTATTCATGGGATCGTCTATTTGTGTGTTGTTTTCATTGTTAATTATTCATGAAGTTATTAATTTATGCCCAATAATAATAAATCCTCCACCAGTTTATTTGTTTGTGTTATGTATCATTGTGTTTGATTAAGTAATGTTATATCTTGCGTTTAAAATGTGATAACCTATTCAAGGGTACTAAGACTATACTACGTTAACAACAACAGTGTGATAACCTGATAACAAAGAATTAAGTGATAAACGACAAATGAAACAATACAAACAGAAAGGAGTGATATAATTTAATTAAAAATTATTAAGAAATAAACAACGAAGAAACATCAAAAGAAAACAAAAGAGAAACGACACTTAATGACAAAAAATATGTTATAAACAATGGAAAAACAAAACAAAACAATAAAAACAAAAGAGAAACGACACTTAATGACAAAGGAATACATTTTAAACAGCGAATAAACAAATAAAACCAAAGAGAAACGATAATTAAAAACAAAATGATTAGGATTAAACAACGTAAAAACGAAACAAAACAATAAAACAAGAGAAACGACACGCATCACTCTACCCCTGTGACAGAGTGTACATCCCCTCGTTCACATATTCCCCAAAACTGTCGGAAAGTCACAATTTTCCATTAGCGATCATTTTTGTCCGCTTCCTCACCAATACCAAAGCTAACTATCTCTCTACTATTCCTACCTCCTCCCCCTTACTATCATTCTACTTTAAAATTCACCCATTAATATATTATGTTTCAGTGTAAAATACAGTAGTCCCAATCCCAGTGTAAAAATTGCTTCTGTGTAGAAATTTCCTACTAATTGTCCAGGTAAAATAATGTAAAAAAAAAATGTGTCAGTGTAAATATGTGCCAGGGTAGAAATGTTCAAGTGTAGAAATGGTCCAATATAGAATTTTTTCAGTGTAGGAATGTCAAAAATGTTCCAGAATATAGAAATGTCCTAGTATTGAAATGGTCCGGCGAAAAAATGTCCTAATCACAGTTCATATTATGTCTCATTCAGTGTCTAGAAATGTCTAAATCACAGCTCATAAACGTCCAGATCAGTGTAGATCAAGCTACAGAAACCCCATTCTCTCCTTCAAGGTTCACTGATTGGCTCTACACACTGCTTGCTATTCATTTAACATTGAAAGAGAAATTCATTGCTTTCTCCTCAATTAACACCGAGAGAGAAAGTGAAAATTGGTTTCCTTCACGGTGAATGTTGAGAGAGAGAGAGAGTGAGAGAGAGAGAGAGAGAGAGAGAGAGAGAGAGAGAGAGAGAGAGAGAGAAAAGGCGGCTAACTCTTGGTCACTCCAACTTCTGATTCTCAATTAAGGAATAAAGTCAGTTTTATTGCTTGTGGTCTTACTCCTTCGTCTCCTCTGGCTCCTTTGTAGTGGCGAGGAAGATGAGGAGGAAGAAGAAAAGGAGTAGGAGGAAGAAGAGGAAGGGGGAAGGAGTAATATCAAGTGGAGGAGGAGGAAGAAGAAGAAGAAGAAGAGGAAACTGAGGAAGAGGAATAAGAAGTTGAGGAAGAGGCGAAAGAGGAGGAGGACACAGGAGAAGAGATGCACGAGAAAGAAGAGTGGGAAATTAATAGATGTAGGAGGAGGAGGAGGTACAGGGGGGAGAGAAGGAGATGGAAGGGGAAGTGGAAGAGGAAGAGTAGATACAATACTCCCCAGTGGCTTACAAATGACCCAGTGCCACTTGAGCTTTAATTCATGTTTATATTGTTCTTGAGTTCCGTCTGTCTCTCTCTCTCTCTCTGTCTCTCTCTCTCTCTCTCTCTCTCTCTCTCTCTCTCTCTCTCTCTCTCCAAGTTCTTGTCTCCCCCTTTATGATTATTGCGTCTCTTTCCCTCTACAGTATATTCTTCTCTGCACCTTCTATTATTCATTTCGCCCATCTCCACCATCATTCCTCGGTTATACTCTCCCATACTAAACGAAATTAAGCGAATTACCTACCTCCCCCTCTCCCTTCCCCTCCACCTCCCCCTCTCCCTTCCCCTCCACTTCCCCCTCTCCCTTCCCCTCCACCTCCCCCTCTCCCTTCCGCTCCCCCTATAGCCAGATGACTAAATAATGACCCTCAGTCGTACCTTCTTTGTCTAAGGGAGAATCATATACACATCCTTCTTTTGCCCTGAGATGATGCACACGTTTACACTCGGTGGGGGGGGGGGGGGGCTGAGAGATGATGAATAAGAGGTAGGGACTTATTCGTCTTTTGGGTACAGTGGCCGAGTGGATACAGTCTCTCGTCTTCTGTATATAAGGTCGATGGTTCGATTTCGGTACTTGGGTGCTCATTGTGAGGGTGTATCACGCTGTTGTTGTATTAGGGGTTGGTACTATGATGTTAGGATAGAGTAGTATCAGGGAACGGTACAAAGGGTGTCAGGATGAAGGAATATCAGAAGGGAGTATCAGGGGACGGTATTGGTGGTGTATGAAGATGAGGAAGTATTAGGGGACGGTTTTGGTGGTGTATGAAGATGAGGAAGTATTAGGGGACGGTTTTGGTGGTGTATGGAGATGAGGAAGTATCAGGCTGGTAGAGTATCAGGGACGTGTTGTGTTAGTGCTAAGGGTCAGTCGTGTTGATGGTCTTCTCACTGCAGACGCCAATGCAGTAGTGATCGTGTTGGTGGACGAGTGTTTTATTATTACTATTTTTCCGGAAGTCTCGTGAGTGATCTGTTAGTGTGTGTGTGTGTGTGCGTGTGTGTGTGTGTGTGTGTGTGTGTGTGTGTGTGTGTGTGTGTGTGTGTGTGTGTGTGTGTGTATGTGTGTGCGTGTGTGTATGTGTGTGTGTGTGTATTCGTATGTGTGGGGGAAGGAGTTGCTTCTTTGTATATAATTATGTATCTGTAAGGGTGTGAGTAAAGTTTTTATAAGCGGGGGTGCTTGCGTGTATATACTTGCGTGTGTGGGTGTCTGCGTGAGATTGCATGATTGTTCTAACTCTTTACTTATTAGTGATAACAACTGTACTGGGTAATATATTTCATCTTTCTCTTACCAAAGAATGTAAAATATATCTCTTAAACCCTTTATAAAATTCTTAGTATCAAATTCAAGGTCAGCTATTGTTCTAAGTTGCTAACAAGGACACGGAAACGGAATAACCAACAGGAAGAAGTTATGTTATGATTAAATGAAAGTCATTTAATATTACCATGGTAAAAGAGGATCTGATTGTTGTCTAAACCTCAGATATAAAAAAAAATGTATTATATAATCCTTTCTTGAAACAAAACCGAAGAAAATCAAGCAGTATTAAAAAACCAACAACTCAAGTTGGCCTTTTTTTTATCAACTCAGGTACGCGAAAAAATTGTAAATATTGCTACAGGATAATACAAAATACAAACCGACGGAAAAACAGATGAAAAAAACACAATAAAATCGGTTATAACAACGAGAGAAATATTGAAAATTAAAAGAATACGAAAAAGATGTGATGCTTTTGTTTATATAATTTGATATGAGGGAATAATGGCAGAGATAATATTGGGTAAAATTATGGGTAGGAGGGGTCAGAGGAAGGCAGAGACTAGGGTGGAGGAATGATGTTGGAAAATAGTGGTTCACGGAAAGATGCAAATTATGGAAGAATTGGTAAAGACAGCCTGGAAACGTTTATGTGTAGAGGGCCGCGGTGGCCATCCATCATATATGGGGATGACACCTTGATTGATTGATTCAGTGGTACATTGACCATTTCATTATCCATTCTGTAAACATTTACTTATCTTTATCCCTATTGGTATTTTTTAACAATTATCCATTCTGTAAATATCTATTGGTTATTATCAAGTAAAAGATATACTGGTCTTTATCGTGTAAAAATTTATTGATTATTATTTATAATGTAAACAAAAGCAATGACAACCACACTTGACGGTAAAAACACGAGACGATAACTTCAGTGACAGAATGTCTCTCAGCTAATAAGCGTTCAACACCTCAGACTTTAGACTAAAACTTGTAATGCAACACAACACGACTTCACAACACCTCCTTCATAGACGTAATAAAAAACACAACAAATAATTAGAACAGAAGGTCTCATGAAAGGAGTAACTCAACAGCAACACTTGAAGAATGAAGAATATCTGGATAAAAATACTCGGACACTCCACCGTAAGAGATCAAGAGAAACTCGTACCGTGTGTGTGTGTGTGACAGAGCCAGAAGAAAATTTACCCCCTTTAACATCGATTTGAGAGAGCAATTACCGGAGAGAGAGAGAGAGAGAGAGAGAGAGAGAGAGAGAGAGAAAGAGAGGGAGAGAGAGAGAGAGAGAGAGAGAGAGAGAGAGAGAGAGAAAGAGAGGGAGAGAGAGAGAGAGAGAGAGAATAAAATTTACCCTCTATGTCTATACTCTATAGCATTGAGTAGGAGTAGATGGGAAATTAAAATGAAGAGCTACAAGAGGAATGGGGGGAAGGAAGGGGACTGCGGAAATCATGGAGAGAAAGAGAGAGAGAGAGAGAGAGAGAGAGAGAGAGAGAGAGAGAGAGAGAGAGAGGAAGAAGAAGAAGAAGAAGAAGATAGAAGTAGCAGATGGGAGCTATCGTTTGATCTTGGAAGGAACTGGGGGGGGGGGGGATGTTCTCCTTATAACCATGGTAGTCACTCATCTTTTACCATCATTTCCCTCCCAACCTAACCTGGAGGCTTATTGACTTACCCTCCGATGCTTCTTATGTCATCGGGAGAAGGACGGAGGGATACTGAAGGAGGAGTTGAATGTTCGATGACCAATTTCTCCTCTGGCTTGGCTTTCTGTCTTTTTATTTTATTTTTTCTCGGGGGTGAGGAGTGAGGGGTGAGGGGTGAGTGAGGGGTGAGGGGTGAGGAAGGGGGTCTAGGTCGAGGAGAAGACATACCCCCTTAAAGGTGGTGTGTCTCCGTATGATGGATTGGTTCCCCGCCTCCTTCCCCGCCTTGAGCACCGAAGAAATGAAACGTCGATCCCAATTTCCAATCTGAAATGTCAACGTGTGGGATGCCATATGCAAATGAGGTCATAAGAGGGTGAGGTTTAGCTGGTGGAAGGGGCGGTGTTGGTGGTGGAAGGGAATGAGAGGTTTAGCTGGCGAAAAGGAAAGGTTTAGCTGGTGGAAGGGAGGGAGAGGTTTAGCTGGCGAAAGAAGAATGGTTTAACTGGTGAAAGGGAGAGATTTTCGCACACACACACAGCTCGTCTTGTTGTTGATTATACTACATGTACGTATTTAGCTCAATATAGAGAGAAAAAACCTAAAACACATTTAGAATATAGAGTATTAACTATGGTAATCTGTCTTTCGAAGGAGATTAGACTGCCTTTTATGTGGAAGCGTAGTGTGACAATATAGATAATAATAATATTAATGATATTAAGGACAACATTCATCATTGTAATCATGGTAGTGATAATAATAATATTATTATTAGTGTTGTTGTTACTTCATCTACTACTACTATTATTACAACAGCTACTACCAATAATATTTTTGACAACAATAACCATCATAATAACAGAAATAGTAAAATATAATAATAATAATAATAATAATAATAATAATAATAATAATAATAATAATAATAATAATAATAATAATAATAACTAAAGAGCACTCTCTGGAGGTAAAAAATTGCGAGCTTGACCTTTTGACCTTTTGACCTTTAGACCGTAGGGAAATACATAGAATAAGTTGGGACGATGTGTCTTTTTCCGTTCACGAGTTATACAGCGGACATCGACATAGTGACACTACTGATAGTCTGACTTAGAAACTACGGTATGTCAACCCCTTGAGTACAATGTCTTAAATTCTCTAGGACGGTGTCTTGATCCCTTGAGAGCGATGATTAATCCCTCGAGTACGATGTCTTACCCTTTTGAACGCGATGACTTAACTCGTGAGTACAACGACAACCCGTTAGAGTACAATGCCTTAATCCTTTGAGTGCTATTAGTTAATTCCTTGAGTACGGTGACTTAACGTCCAGAGTACAGTAACATCGCTCTCAAAAAAAGTATGTCATCGTACTTATGGGGTTAAATCACCGTACTCGTGGGGTTAAATCATCGTACTCGTGGGGTTAAATCACCGTACTCGTGGGGTTAAATCATCGTACTCGTGGGGATAAATAACCGTACTCGTGTGGTTAAATCATTGTATTCGTGGGCTTAAATCATCGTACTCGTGGGGTTAAATCACCGTACTCGTGGGGTTAAATCATCGTACTCATGTGGTTAAATCATCGTAATCATGTGGTTAAATCATCGTAATCTAAGGGTTAAGTCCTTGTACTGAAAGAGTTTATGTAGCTTAACCAAAGAACTATTTATTTAGACAGGAGGGACAGTCATTTTAATGGGGCAATTCACTGTGTTCAAGGGATTACTTATCCTGTGTGTGCTGAAGAAGGTAATCCATCGTAATCAGCAGGCTAATCCATCACACTCAAGAAGCTTATTCATCGAACTCAACAGATTGATCATCATAATTATCAGATTAAACCATCGTACTCAAATATGTTACCCACACACACACACACACACACACACACACACACACACGCACACACAGTTATAACACCCAACAGCACACAACATTAGCATAAAGAAAACATAAAATAAAACTAACACAATCCTTCTCTAAGTTCTTGAGTTAGACTATAAACATCAAGGAGGAAGATATTCATCAGATCTTCCTTCAGGTGAGAGACTTTTGAAAACATTGGGGAAAGATGCTGGAGGATTAATCATGTGGTTTATTCTTTAGAAGGTTCGCAGTAAATGTTTACATTGGAACTCATTTTCCACCCCAGTTAAGATATGGCACATGGAGGATATTGGGCCCTGTGTGTATGTATGTGTGTGAGTGGATGTGTGAAGTGAAAGTGGGTATCATAGGCATGATTACACGTTAGGGATAGTGTGGATACTGCACACTGTATACTAAGCCTTCGGTACACAAGGTATACATCATGTTTGGTACTACACTCGACCGCATTCACTTCCCAACTTGTAAACTTAGGTACCTTTTTACAGCTGAGCGAACCATCAACACCCGGAACAGGAGGCGAGCGTTGTATCCACTCGACCAGTGTCCTTGAATGGAAGTGTGTGAATGTATTGTATAATTCTATGCTTGTACTTTTTTATGTATATGTCTGTGTCTTTTTATGTTTGTGTGTATTAAGTTATATATATATATATTTATATATATGCAAGTAAATCACTGTAGGAGCGCGTGATCTAGGTATATGATGATAACCACAAGGAAAGAAGAAAACACAAAGTTCCCAAGCGCTTTCGTGTAATTCACATCTTCAGGGGTGGGTACAGACTGTACCCACCCCTGAAGATGTGAATTACACGAAAGCGCATGGGAACTTTGTGTTTTCTTCTTTCCTTGTGGTTATCAGCATATATATACGTATATATATTTATATATATATATATATATATATATAATATATATATATATATAATATATATATTTTATTCTCACTTGACTTGGGGTTTATTAGTGGATGGTAAATGCAGCGGAAGCGCCCCTAGGAAAAAAAACCCGAACCAGCACAAACAAACACTTAAAATTACTAAAAAAAAAAATGAATTCTCCATGACCCGTGGAAAGCTAGCACCTGTGATTGGGGTGAATGAGACTCACTGTAAAATTTATACACCTCTATTCCCTCCAACACTACAGACACAATCGAAGATGGTACATCAACATATGTACAGTTGTACACCTCTTAACCTGCCTTAAAACACTACTCTGGGGAATAAAAGTTATACATGATATTGAAATTATTAGAAATTTAAAAAATTCCTCATTAGACAACAATAAATTCAAAGTATTAAGAATATGTTGCTTGCACACATGAACAGGCCTTACGGGCTTTCAGCAAAATGATATCAATCACTGAGAAAATGGTTTAGAAAATAAGAAATTATTAACTCCACCGTGAATAGGCCTTAAGGGCACTCAACAAAATTATGTTACACCAACAGATGCACACCTCTTAACCTGGCTTAAAACACTACACTGGGGAACAAAGGTTATACATGATATTGAAATTATAAAGAAATATTAAATGCATTAAAGGAAAACTAAATCACAGTATCACTTACAACAGAAAGGAGGAACCTCATCTGAAAAACAGTTCCCTCGTTATCTGACATCAATTAGTGACACATAAACATTAAAAAAACAATACTATCAAAATTATTTAAGAAATATTAACCACACACAGCAAGACAATAACAGTCACTGAAAAATATTATCACTATATTAAGAAGTTTTTGAGTCCACCAATACCCATGAAAACATGCTCCTTAACCTCACACATAGGTTCGGCATGCACCCGTATTTTCTTAAGGCACAAACAAGCCCTTCACAGCCTTGGAAAATGTACCACTAAGTACCCACTAGACTCCTGGTCTCAATGTGTGACCATTCATTCACTCAGCTAACTTCATTTTACACTCAGTACATTCAAGAGAAACGGAAGGGAGTGGGCCAATCAGACCTTGTTCAGTTGAGAGAAGCTTTAGCTTCCCGTTAGTAAAAGGTTTTCGCTAAACTGCTTGAAGATATGTGGTAATGTGAGCCGAGGTGGAGGAGATCTGATGACCCCAAACGATCGTCAAACGGGGACAGACGATGGTCCCACGTCGTTAGTTGTACGCCCAGACAGCTGGTTTCACTCCAATCTTCACCATACTCAACCGAGTGGGCTCAACTCAGGTGAGTGGACGCGTACAGATCGTGTGGACGTTTCATACTGCGTGAGCTCTACAGAAACCCTGCAACAAACCCTCTGTTAGCTGTTGTCTCACATCACCGTCACTCACTCATTGTTTGTTCCTCTGTCTGAGGGCGGGAGAAACAAAAAATCTCTGTCTTTGATTGAATAAAACTCACTTGTCAATACTGATGTTAAATGAACAAAGGAAACCAGTTCACGTGGTCGTCTCTCCTGGGTACAACGCAGAATTCCTGTTTGTTTGACCACTGCCTCACGACTGCCCTGGGCGCGTTCCTTCAAGGCGTCAGTCTTGACCTTGACTTATTTACCTTACAACTAACGGCATAATTAGGGCTTACGCAACATTTTCAGACTGGGAGACAATCTATTCTCGTCCAAATTAAGTCACCAGAGTATACTTAATATTACATGGGCGCAGATCCCAGAACTCTCACTAGTTGTGCGGGACCATCACTCAGATGACCTTGAAAGACTTAGTATCACAATTATTTGCATTGCGTCTTTAAATAACACACTGAAATTTCTGAATATATATTATATATATATATATATATATATATATATATATATATATATATATAAATATATATATACTTCATTTTTAGTCCATATAACACGCGGACTTTGAACATATAATCAACTACCTCACCAGCAAGGAATCGAACCCTCGACCTACTGGGTGGGACTAGGCATTTGTCTATGAAAGATCTAGGGTATTTAAGGTTTGAGCCAATATTATATATATATTTGTATTCCTCATTAATGAATTCCGGACTGCAAATTCTCAAAGCGCGTAAAAACATTGTTGAAAATACTGACTGTTTGACTTTATTATGGTGGGCAGAATAATAATGAATGTATGAACACACATTAGTTGGTTTTCTATAAATACTGAACTTAAAAGTGTTTCCTATTCTGTGTATCAGATAGTCTAGGAATGGCAATTTACAGTCTTGCTCTAATTCTACAGTCAATTTGATCGAGGGGGCTAAGTTGTTAAGTTGTGGCAGGAAAGCTTTTAGGTCCTCATTACATGGCCAGAGACATAATACATCATCAACATATCTAAACCAGACTGCTGAAGGTGTTAAAATATTACTTAATAGTTTCTTTTCAAAGAATTCCATATATAGGTTGCTTAATACAGGTGAGAGTGGATTACCCATTGCCATACCAAATTTTTGAGCATAATATTCTCCATTGAATTCAAATTTGCAATCCTTAATACACTGATCCCAAGCCCACCCATGACCATAAGAATATCTTAATATTACCATTTCCCAAAAATTTCTCACACATTCCTTCACAACTAAAAACCTGGAACGTCAATGTGGCATTTAAAAACTCATGCACTGTTAAACAAATGTTAATCAAGAACTCCCCCAACAACACAATTGGTTGCATTTATAAAGTTCTTTGCAAGGAATGTAATATGTTTTACTTAGGCCAGACAGGTAAAGATCTTGCAACTAGAATTAAACACCACAAATACAGCGTTAGGACAGGCCAGGAATCCAATGCTCTGTTTGTTCATTTGAGGGATGACAAGCATTGCATTGACTGGGATAATGTCTCCTCAATATTACCATGTAATTCAATTGATAGTAGGAACATCATAGAATCTATTCTTATTAAACATACCGAAGCATTCAACATGAATTTGAGTAATGGCATGTACAAACTGGACAATTTTGTAATTAAGAAGATTTGTAACCAGGTGAGAAGGTCGGGTCACCTTACCATCTGACCTGACCACCAACAGTTGTGTGCTATTTAAAGATTAGTAGGGTCATTACCTAATACCTGACCATTGTGGACGTGGTCTCACTCTCCTCTGTATATATACACCTTGGTTTGTATTTCTCTTTAGTCTGTACTCACCCCTGAAGATGGGAATTTCACGAAAGCGCTTGGGAACTTCGTGTTTTCTTCTTTCCTTGTGGTTATCAGCATATACCTAGATCATGCGCACCTACAGTGATTTACTTGCACACACACACACATATATATATATATATATATATATATATATATATATATATATATATATATATATATATATATATATATATATGCAAGTAAATCACTGTAGGTGCGCGTGATCTAGGTATATGCTGATAACCACCAGGAAAGAAGAAAACACGAAGTTCCCAAGCGCTTTCGTGTAATTCACATCTTCAGGGGTGAGTACAGACTAGATAGAGTAATGCAGAACAAGATGAATATATACAGAGGAGGGTGAGACCAGGTCCACAATGGTCAGGTAATGACCCTACTAATCTTTAAATGGCACACAACGGTTGGTGGTTGGGTCAGATGGGACAGTGACCCGCCCTCTCACCTGATCACAAATCTTCTTAATTACAAAGTTGTCCAGCTTGTACATGCCGTTACTCAAATTCATGTTGAATGCTTCGGTATGTTTAATAAGACTAGATTCTATGATGTTCCTACTATCAATTGAATTACATGGTAATATTGAGGAGGCATTATCCCAGTCAATGCAATGCTTGTTATCCCTCAAATGAACAAACAGAGCATTGGATTCCTGGCCTGTCCTGACACTGTATTTGTGTTGTTTAATTCTAGTTACAAGATCTTTACCTGTCTGGCCTAAGTAAAACATATTACATTCCTTGCAAGGAACTTTATAAATGCAACCAATTGTGTTGTTGGGGGAGTTCTTGATTAACATTTGTTTAACAGTGCATGAGTTTTTAAATGCCACATTGACGTTCCAAGATTTTAGCTGTGCCGGAATGTGTGAGAAATTTTTGTGAAATGGTAATATTAAGATATTCTTATGGTCATGGGTGGGCTTGGGATCAGTTCTATAAAAAGTTTTCTTAGTAATGTTTAAGCATTTGTCTATGAAAGATCTAGGGTATTTAAGGTTTGAGCCAATATTATATATATATTTGTATTCCTCATCGATGAATTCCGGACTGCAAATTCTCAAGGCACGTAAAAACATTGTTGTAAATACTGACTATTTGACTTTATTATGGTGGGCAGAATAATAATGAATGTATGAACACACATTGGTTGGTTTTCTATAAATACTGAACTTAAAAGTGTTACCTATTCTGTGTATCAGACAGTCTAGGAATGGCAATTTACAGTCTTGTTCTAATTCCACAGTGAATTTGATCGAGGGGGCTAAGTTGTTAAGTTGTGGTAGGAAAACTTTTAGGTCCTCATTACATGGCCAGAGACATAATACATCATCAACATATCTAAACCAGACTGCTGAGGGTGGTAAAATATTACTTAATAGTTTCTTTTCAAAGAATTCCATACATAGGTTGCTTAATACAGGTGAGAGTGGATTACCCATTGCCATACCAAATTTTTGAGCATAATATTCCCCATTGAATTCGAATTTGCAATCCTTAATACATAGTTTGATGAGTTCGATGAAGTCATCTTTCGAGACGGGCAGTGAAATGTTATCCAGGGAATCTATGAGGAACTCTAGTAAATCATCAACTGGGACCTTTGTAAAAAGTGACGTTACATCAAAGCTGACCAGTTTAAAATCATGATTAATGTGCAAGTTATTGAGTTTATCAACCAGATCCATATTATTCTTGATATTGGAGTTAGAAATGTTGCCAACTAGGGGGTTTAGTAAGGAAACTAACCATTTAGATAGTTTATAAGAGATTGACCCAACAGAGCTAATGATGGGTCTTGCTGGGTTATTGGGCTTGTGGGTCTTGATTAAACCGTACATGTAAGGCAGTGGAGGGGACGTTGAAGTAAGATGTTTAATGAGAGTAGCTTTGCCTCTCAATAGGGACTTAAGTTTTTTGTTGAACTGGGTGTTGACAGTGTTGAGAGGATTATTTATGAGTTTAGAATATGTTGTAGTGTCACATAAAAGGTCATTCATTTTTGAGATATAGTCATCTTTGTTTAAAATCACTACTGTGTTGGCTTTATCTGCTTTAGTGACATGTAGATCCTTATTTTTCTTAAGGGCTTGGAGTGCTTTGGTGAATCTTTCTGGACAGTTTGAAACACAAGGCTTGGACATAGATGCATACACAACACCTTTACACATGTTCACTTCTTCACTTATCAAATTACTGAATTTCTCCAAATTGCAAAATGCTCTGGGTATGTCAACACTGTCGACTCCCTTGTTGGAACCATCAAAACTTAAACCATAGCCGAGGGCACACAAGGTATCATTGTCTAGTTGTTTAGAGGAGAGATTCACTACACAGTTGTTATTGGCATCGTGTTTTCTTCTTTCCTGGTGGTTATCAGCATATATATATATATATATATATATATATATATAATATATATATATATTATTATATATATCATATATATATATATTATATATCAACGACCTCACCAGCAAGGAATCGAACCCTCGACCTACTGGGTGTGACAGGCTTTGTGTGAAATATAACAGAGTCTAGAACTGCTTTTAGTGTCCTTGTGGCCTAGCCGGTAAGCGTTCCCTAGTCACCCAGTAGGTCGAGGGTTCGATTCCTTGCTGGTGAGGTCGTTGATTATATGTTCAAAGTCCGCGTGTTATATGGACTAAAAATGAAGTATATATACAGTATATGTGTGTAATAATAATAAACGGTTTATTGAAAAGTTCTGCAGCCGGAAGGTTGAAAATATACATTGGACATAAATGACTTATTACAAACATTGGTGGCTTAACAAAAGCCTTCATTCGAGATAGGTGAAGGAACATACAGTGAACATACAGATTAATGTTTACAGCGGGAGTCACGTAGATCATGTGAGCTGAGGTGTTGAACAGCAGACACATAGTGTAGTAACTCCCTCACAGATGGTGTTATGAGGGGCCTGATGATGTAGTAATTCCCTCACAGATGGTGTATGAGGGACATGATGCGGTGTAGTAAATCCCTCACAGATGGTGTTATGAGGGGCCTGTTGTGGTGTAATAATCCCTCACAGATGGTGTTATGAGGGGCATCACATGATGTAGTAATTCCCTCACGGATGGTGCTATGAGGGGTATCATGTGGTGTCGTAATTCCCTCACAGATGGTGTTATGAGGAACCTCACATGATGCTGTAGCAACGCATTCACTACGTGGTGTCGTAGCATCATGGGGACACCACGTGGTCTGGTGTCACAGGACCTCACTCACTCAAGTGAGTGAGTTGTGGTCCCAGGCCTCCCCATCGTGGAGTCTCAGGGGAATTATCACTGGGTACCTCGGACCTCACTGTATGAAGGTTAGTTTGGGTAAGACTCAACTCTGACTGCCGAGTTGTTTTTCACTGACTTAAGCACTGTTCACCACTATTCAACACTGGTTGCATTCCTTTCCCAAATGAAATAGTAACTTCTGGCGAGAACTTGTTGATATTCCGGTGGGGAGGAAGGTCTAGGGGAGGGAGTTGGTATGGGCCAACATAATAGTTGACGTGGCTGCTGCTAGAGCAGCGCCAGGTGCGTCTTGACCCGTCGGTGGTCAAGGATGAAGTATGTATGTATGTATATATGTATGTGTGTATGTATGTACTGATGTATTTATGTATGTATGTATGTATTTCAATAGCCCAATAAAGCACGTGGACTTCTACATACAATCAACACCTCAACCCGCCAGGATTCGAACCCACGGCCCACGAGCCCATGACTGTGACCAGGGAACGCTACCTCTGGACCACCAGGATACTAAAAGCAGTCCTAGACTCTGTCATATTTCGCACAAAGCCTGTTCAACGAGCTTATGGCGCCGTGAACCTCTAATGGGGACTACCCGTATCACGTAGGTGGTCAGAGTAACGTTTTACCAAATCCGGCTTCGAAACATGAGGATCCATTTATATTTCATGAGCCCAATAAAGCACGCAGACTTCTACATTCAATGTATGTATGTATGTTTGTATGCATATATGTATATATGTACACGTGTGCGCACTCGCGGTTTACATATATGAGTTGCCCTAAACAGAAAAGAAGTATTTTTCAACCCAAATGAAAAGCATTACTTCTTAAGACGTATACTATTTACTAGTATGTCTGCACTTAAGAGAATGTAGACAAAGGCGATTTTGTATATACTTGCGAGTATACATACAGTATGTACCACCGCTCGTGTGAAGATAATCTTGCCAGAGAGGTGTGTGGAAAATATTGAAAGCCTTCCTTGTAAAATGTGGGACCACGACGCACAATATCTGGAGAGAAAAAGCCCCTTTATAGATGAGGAGCTGCGAGGATGTGAAGGACGAGAGAGAGTCAGGATCATCTCTGGTGGGGGATATCACCTGTACTTTAGGGATAATTATGCAGGGTGAGGGGAAGAAAGGTTGTTTATCTCACTGTTATCATCTGAAGCTGAGTATGTTATCCCTGCCTGTTGATATCTGACGTGTGCTATCTTTATTTATCTGAATTTTTCACACACACACACACACACACTTTCTCTCTGGCTATCTACTCTATGCTTCTATATATTTTTCTGTTTTTTGTCAGATGTTAAGCCACTGGTGAAGGTGGTTTAAACGATTTATATATCTAAAGGGATTAAATCATTGATCTTAAATGGTTAATCTTACTCACTATCTCTCCGTGTTCATGTTTCTGGCGTCTTTGTTCGTCTGATTATGTGTCTGTTGTGTCTGTTGTGTCTGTTGTGTCTGTTGGAATTTAATTATTGTCTCTGTTTCTCTTTATCTTCAGTATGAGTGTAGCTCATTTGTGTTATTCACCTGATTATTATGAAGCTCAATCAAAATTTTACTGTAAAATATATCATAAAACGGTTGGCTGCAATTAATAAAGCAACTCAGGTGATCTTTTTGCATGTGGTTTGCACACATAACTGCACTTCATTAAATCTCCACATGGGCCCCTTTGGTAGCACGTAGAATATCAAGACGGTAGCCGATTTCATTCCAGGTGTTATGAAGCATGTCTAGCGTGATGGAAGCGAGAGCTTCTTCAATCCGGTGTCTTAACTCTGTGATGTTATTAAACTTTTTCACTTACACCTTGTCCTTAACGTAACCCAATAAAAAGAAATCCATAGGAGCGAAGAGGCCACGGAATGGGACCATCACTGACAGTTTCTTGAAAGTGTTTCAGCCATCGCCTGAGTGATTGCTCTGTTGGTGGATATTTCGGGAATTCACGTCGTAAACATCTCTGTACAGTAACTGGAGATTTTGTTTCCCACACCCACAACACATACATTGCTTTCTTCTTCACGGTCGCCATTGTACTGCTGTACTGACACAATTCACACTGGTAGCAGTCCTGCCAAATACATTCAGCTTCATAATAATCAGGTGAATAAATTAAAAACACCCCTATACAGTGTTAGGACAGGCCAGGAATCCAATGCTCTGTTTGTTCATTTGAGGGATAACAAGCATTGCATTGACTGGGATAATGCCTCCTCAATATTACCTTGTAATTCAATTGATAGTAGGAACATCATAGAATCTAGTCTTATTAAACATACCGAAGCATTCAACATGAATTTGAGTAACGGCATGTACAAGCTGGACAACTTTGTAATTAAGAAGATTTGTGATCAGGTGAGAGGGCGGGTCACTGTCCCATCTGACCCAACCACCAACCGTTGTGTGCCATTTAAAGATTAGTAGGGTCATTACCTGACCATTGTGGACCTGGTCTCACCCTCCTCTGTATATATTCATCTTGTTTTGCATTACTCTATCTAGTCTGTACTCACCCCTGAAGATGTGAATTACACGAAAGCGCTTGGGAACTTCGTGTTTTCTTCTTTCCTGGTGGTTATCAGCATATACCTAGATCACGCGCACCTACAGTGATTTACTTGCATATATATATATATATATATATATATATATATATATATATATATATATATATATATATATATATATATCTATATATTATATATATATATATGTGTGTGTGTGTGTGTGTGTGTGTATAAAACTGTGTATGTGTCTAGTTTTATGTATCTAACTGAATACAGTTTGTGTATCTGTCGTTCTGTATATTTCTATCTTTTAAAAAGATGTTGCTTAAACAATACAGAAAGGTAAAAATGTATAGTCACTGATAAACAATGGCCAGATTTTGATATATAATATTTAAAGCTTAATTTTTTTGATGACTGTAAATAGGAACAAAAAATTTCAGACTAGTGTAAGTTAGTTTGTGTTGGCGTTAACTGTTAATGAGGAAACTAATGCCCCTTGATATTAGTGTTACGTGAACCTGACGATGAAAAGAGAGAATTTTGTGAGGTTAAGACGATGTCATTGTTCACCTACTGCCTCGTGTGTTGTCCCTGATGTAATAACTGATCACTTTTTTTTATCTTGTCTCAAGTTTATACTCTTACTATTTACTTTTTTTTTATCTCTTGGTTACTCACTTCGCTCTTTCTCTCACCCGTACACACTTCCTCTCCCTCTCTAACTCGTATTCCTTTACTCTCTATCACTCTCTCCATATTTCTCTCTATCTCTTTCTCCCCCCCCCCCCTCTCTCTCTCTGTAGTTCTCTCATGTCTCCCCATCGCTCTTCTAATATACTAAGTCTTAAGACAATGATGTGGAAAGTTAGATTAATTATCTCTGAGGACGGCTCCATAACCCTTATATTACTTGGGTTATTTATAGCCTTATCCTTTCGCCTTGGTATTATCTTATTATGGGAAGCTCGCTCAGGTTCTCTCTCTCTCTCTCTTTCTCTCTCTCTCTCTCTCTCTCTCTCTCTCTTTCTTCCTCCTTTTACACTACAACTGACTAATTTTGGAACAAATTTCGTAACTTATGATTTGTGTAGAAGAAAAATACAGATAGAATGATTGGAAATTATACAGTAAATTTTGAATTTATTAAACAAAAAAAAGTGAAACAGCAAGAAATCGTTAACGAAAATGGTGTGCTGTATGATGTATCCTCACAGCACCCCTAACAGGTCACACATACAGAAAATAATATAAATCGTGCACTATATAGATAAAAGACTGGTGTTATACAATCAATTGAACCAGAAGAGAAGTGCACAGTAGCCATAATACCAGGGAGCCACACTCACATGGGGCCAGAATGCTACACAGAGTCGGGGTTAAACGTGGGAATGAACTAAAACATTAGAAGAGGTCGTTATGGGGTCACACAGAGTGGCAGCCATGCAGTAAACGACCGGACTTTGACCATTCATGAGGGAGAAACAACCCAATAGTGCCGTAATGCCAAGTTTTCAACAGTCACCGTAACGCCCTGAACAAAGCCACGAAAGATTCAGTTTCTCGTTCACTTACGACCAATAAGCGATGAACAGTCTATGTAAGAGAGCTTAAGTTGATCACCTAATCCCAGCGTAAAAAAGGTTGTCTGTACGTTGATCTTACGGTGGTGTGTGTGTGTGTGTGCATGCTCCTTAGTTACTCTCTCTCTCTCTCTCTCTCTCTCTCTCTCTCTCTCTCTCTCTCTCTCTCTCCCTCCTCGGTCTATCAGCCAGAACTAAAGAACATCATGGAAAATCGATGCACGATGAACTGCTTTCAGTCTCATTATTTATTCTTTCTCCAATACAAAGAGAAAGTGTGGAATCCCTAGCACACTTTCACCTGGAGAGAAAAGTTATGGAATCAGTTTTCTGATCAAATGAAAGATGCGTATCTTTCTCGTTGCATCAACCAGAATTGAGAGTGCATCGTTGCATGTCAACAAGTATGAGCTGTTTGCAATATGTCGTGAATTTTCTTCCAGTGTAGAAAATGAAAGTTGAAAATTTTCTCTCTTTAGGAATAGAAAAGAAGTTTACAAATCTTTTTTATGGTCATATGGAAAGATACCAACAGGTGATAACTGGTTTCAATGTCATCTTTAATTCTCCCTCTACACTATTAGGGACGTGAAAGTGTGGGATCCTTAATAAACTTTCAATGTGAAGAAAACTTGAATAAAATTCTTCGTTCACCAATGAGAATTTAGGTCACGTCTCTGCAAATCAAACAGTGATGAACTCACCTCACCGCCCACATTAATCCTTTCTCCATTACGGAAGAGAAAGCATAGAATCTCTAATACGTTTTCACTCTGAGGAAACCGTTTTAAAGTCATGTAGAAAAAAATACTCTTTTTTATCCATCTTCGTCCATCTTGTTGTAGTTCTGGGAGAGCAAAGGTATTAACATTTTCGGATCACCTTAAGATTAGCCCCCCCCCAGCAAATACAACTTAACATTACTTATCCAAAAGCTAAGCTAACCTAATCTATCATAACCTACCATAATTTAATGTAATCCAGCCAAACATAATCTAACCTAACCTAACCTAACCTAGCTTAATCTAACATAACCTAACTTAACCAAACCTAACCTGACCTAACTTAACCTCACCTAACCTAACCTAACATTCACATGGAAAGCAACTGTACTTTCAGGCACCTTTTTTTTTGCATCAAGATTATAAACAACCTTTCTCATTTGATCAAGATTCAGCTATAAATAGCTTTCTCTGGGAACATTAACTCTTTCTCCAGTATTAAAGAGAAAGCAGAAATTTTCCATATAAACTTTCACTCTGAAGAATAGGTATAATCGCTTCAATGGTCAGAGTGAAAGCTACTTACCTTTCGCTTTGCAACAAGGAAGTAAACAGCTATGAACTGGTTTCAACGTTAACGTTAATTCTTTCTCCAATAATAAAGAGAAAAGGTGAAACCCTCAATAAACTTTCACTGAAGAATAAGTAAAATCGTTTCAATGGTCACAGGAAAAGCTACTTGCCTTTCTCTTTGCATCGAGAATGTAAACAACTATGAACTGCTTTCACTGTCATCCTTAATTCTTTCTCCAATATTAAAGAGAAAGCGTGCAGATCCCCAATACGTTTTCAGTGTAAGGAAGAAGTTGGGTACAGAGAGCCATTTGTAAGACAAGGCCAAGTCCTGCGTCGATCACACAACTTTCCGTCTCTGGACACGGAAATGGAGAAGGTGTTTTACTGCCCGGGGTCTCCTTCTCTCTCTTTATCTTTCTTCTTTATTCCTTATTGATGTCTCTTCACCATGTGTGTGATGGTGGAGGGGGATGGATGGTGGGATGGAGGGATGAGGTGTTTGTGCACGGTGGATCGGGCGGATGAATTGAGAGGTGTTTGTGTAAGGATGGATGAATGGATGGATGGGTGGATGGATGGATGAGGTGATTGTGTAAGGATGGTTGGACTCTTGTTGAGTTTTTGATGGGTAATATGACATTATTTGTGAGTGTGTGTGTGTGTGTGTCTGGAAGGTCTATGTAGGGGTTCAGTGGATGGTTTGGGGGAGAGTTGTTTGTGTGTAAGGGAAGATGGAGCAAAAAATATAAGGGAGAGCGTAAAACAGAAGAGAGGAGGAAGAAGAAGTGCTAGAAGACACGGCATGGGAGGGGTGCAGAGGTAGAGCACCAGTGTTGGCTATACATAACAATCACCAAAGAATGCATTGCTCCATCAGTGGCTGGTCGTCCTCTGGTTCTGGGTCAGGCGGTGTACAGAGTTAAGCAACTCTCACCACCAGTTGCTAATTGCCTATCGGAAGCTTCGACTCTAAGCCACGACCAGACCTACTCACTTGGCCAGTTAGTGTCAAACCCTGTCAGTTGGCCAGCTAGTGTCAGACCAGTCATTTGCCAGTTAGTGTCAAACCAGTCACTCGGCCAGTTAGTGTGAGACCCACTCACTTGGCCAGTTAGAGTCAGACCCACTCACTTGGCCATCTCGTGTCAAACCCTGTCAATTGACCAGCTAGTGTCAGACCAGTCACTTGGCCAGTTAGTGTCAAACCAATCACTCGGCCAGTTAGTGTGAGACCCACTCACTTGGCCAGTTAGCGTCAGACCCATTCACTTGGCCATCTAGTGTCAAACCCTGTCAATTGGCCAGCTAGTGTCAGTCCAGTCATTTGGTCAGTTAATGTCAGACCAGTCACTTGAGCAGGCAGTGTCAGTCCCTGTCAGTTGGCCAACTAGTGTCAAACCCTGTAGTTGGCCAGTTAGTGTCAAACCAGTCACTTGGGCCCGTTAGCGTGAAACCCACTCACTTGGCCAGCTAGTGTCTAACCCTGTCAGTTGGCCGGCTAGTGTCAGACCAGTCACTTGTCCAGTTAGTGTAAGGTCAGTCACTTTGCCAGAATGTGTCACACCAGGTAGTGTCAGTTCGGTCATTGGCCAGCTAGTGTCAGACCAGTTACTTTACCAGGTAGTGTCAGACCAGTTACTTGGCCAGGTGGCGTCAGACTAGTCACTTGGCCAGCTAGTGTCAGCCTAGTCACTTGGCCAAGTAGTGTCAGGCCAGTCACTTGGCCAGCTAGTGTCAGACCAGTCACTTGGGAATGCAGTGTCAGAACAGTCTCTTGACTATGCACTATCAGACTAAGTCGCGTGACTATGTAGTGTCAGACCAGTCACTTGGCCAAGTAGTTTCGGACTAGTCATTTGGGCAGCTAGTGTCAGACCAGTCACTTGGCCAGCTAGTGTCAGACGAGTCACTTGGCCAGGTAGTGTCAGACCAGTCACTTGGCCAGGTAGTTTCGGACTAGTCATTTGGGCAGCTAGTGTCAGACCAGTCACTTGGCCAGCTAGTGTCAGACAGTCACTTGGCCAGCTAGTGTCAGACCATTCACTTGGCCAGCTAGTGTCAGACGAGTTACTTGGCTAGGTAGTGTCAGACCAGTCACTTGACTATGCACTGTCAGACCAGTCACGTGACTATGTAGTATCAGACCAGTCACTTGGCCAGCTAGTGTCAGACCATTCATTTGGCCAGCTAGTGTCAGACGAGTCACTTGGCCACGTAGTGTCAGACCAGTCACTTGGCCAGGTAGTGTCAGACCAGTCACTTGAATCTGTAGTGTGAGATAATTCACATGGCCATCTAGTGTCAGGCCAGGGACTTGGCCAGCTAGTGTCAGATCGGTCACTTGGCCAGTTAGTATCAGACCAGTCACTTGGCCAGTTAGTGTCAGACCAGTCATATGACAATGTAGTGCCAGACTAGTCACTTGGCCAACTAGTATCAGACCAGTCACTTGGCCAGTTAGTGTCAGACCAGACACTTGGCCAGTTAGTATCAGACCAGTCACTTGGCCAGTTAGTGTGAGACCAGTCACTTGACCATGTACTGTTAGACCAGTCATTTGGCCAGTTTGTGTCAGACCAGTCACTTGGCCAGCTAGTATCAGACCAGTCACTTGGCCAGTTAGTGTGAGACCAGTCACTTGGCCAGTTAGTATCAGACCAGTCACTTGGCCAGCTAGTGTGAGACCAGTCACTTGGCCAGTTAGTATCAGACCAGTCACTTGACCATGTACTGTTAGACCAGTCATTTGGCCAGTTGGTGTCAGACCAGTCACTTGGCCAGTTAGTGTCAGACCAGTCACTTGGCCAGCTAATATCAGACCAGTAACTTGGCCAGTTAGTGTGAGACAAGTCACTCGGCCAGTTAGTGTGAGACCCACTCACTTGGCCAGTTAGCGTCAGACCCACTCACTTGGCCATCTAGTGTCAAACCCTGTCAATTGGCCAGCTAGTGTCAGTCCAGTCAATTGGTCAGTTAATGTCAGACCAGTCACTTGAGCAGGCAGTGTCAGACCCTGTCAATTGGCCAACTAGTGTCAAACCCTGTAGTTGGCCAGCTAGTGTCAGACCAGTCACTTGGCCAACTAGTGTCAGACCGGTCACTTGGCCAGTTACGTGATCTATTGGTCCTGGAGGTTTATATGTTGAGGTCCTTTAGTCAATTACAGCTTGTGTCACAGTAAAGGGTCAAATGGGCCCTCCGGCCCTGATAGACCCCAGTCGTAATGGGTACTGGTGTTAATGGGCCCTATGGTTTAATGTTAGGGAAAGGAAAGTTTAGTTAGGTTAGGTTAGGTTAGGTTAGGCTAGGTTAGGTTAGAATTGGGATGTGTTAGCAGTGTAGCACATCTGATCTCTAATATTATCTCCTGATGGGAAATTAATTGGGCTTTAACTGTCCAAGACCAAGTTACTGAGATCATAGAACCTGTCAGAGCGATGAAGAGACGAGTAGTTCATGAGTTAGGGATGGTGACGTCCCTCTGTATCGGGGGGGGGGGGGGCGCGGGGGGCACAACACCCGACTGAAGGATGATGAGATTAACTGCATACCAAAGCCTGTGTTCCATTAGAGGTTATGTTATGTTGTGTTATGTTATGTTACGTTTTGTAATGTTACGTTTTGTTATGGTATGATATTTTGTATTTTGTTAGGTTAAGTTGTGCTGTATTACCTGAGGTAAGATTAAGTTAGGTTAGGTTCGGTTAGTTATACAAGAAGTGGCACCTTCTGAAACTCGTGACAAGATGCTGAGACGCATCTTGAGGAAGCTGCATCTCGTAGCAATCTGGATCTTTTATGAGGAGAAATAGAAACTCGGAAAATTAATCAAAGAGAAATAAAAACTCTTGAGATTAACTTACACAAGATGAGCTTTTCCTCTAGTGTTTACGAGAAAAATGAAACACTTTCAGACTGTGAAAGACGAGCGGCTGGCGTGAGGGAAGGGGCACTTCTCAGAACTTCTTAATCGACCTTCCAGTCCTTCAAGTTCCAATCCTCACAGCGCTAGCAATTCCATCAGAGCTCCACGCGGGGTTATTGGCTCTCACACACCACTGCAGCTCAACACTACCATCATCAACAAGCTGAAACCTAGCAGTCGCTGACATCGTTGGGAAGAGTAGTTAATATAATATGATAGATAGTGCGTCTCTCACCATCAGATCGGTGTAGATAACCGAGTAGTTACCGGTCGTTAGTGTCATGTGTCTTGTATCACACTGTCTTGGGCCAACTCTCAGGCCTTCGTATTACTTTCTATTGAGGGACAACTTGTCACAGAGTCTTCTCGGCTATGCCCTTAGTGGGCAGAAGTACAAAAATCGCCTTAAACTGAGCTGGCTTGACTGGTCTCCAGCTGACAACATCTCCGCTATTCGACTATTCACCGATGACTCTCTAAATAGCACAAACTGTATGTCTCTCTTATTGACTCGAGAGCTGTCTGTGACCTTGTGAGAGGGTGATCACTCTTGCTCACACTACACAGCGCCGTGTGGTTCAGGCAGTAACTCTCCTCCTGTCGCTGCTACACAATATAACGTCTGGATCTGTGTGGGTGTCGACGACGCTGTCTTTGAGTTTTATTGTCAGGGCCATGGAGCTGCATAACAGTCTCTGATCTTTACAGCACTGTCGTCGGCTGCTTCCTCGCCAACAAGATGCTTGAAGTTTAAACTGGTGACTTGAGATATCTGACGTGCCGTCCTTGCCTACGATGTTGACTCCATCTTAGAAGGAGTCCGCGTCTATGATGTACAAAAGCCTGACTTTATGTGAACGTGAGCTACAAGTAAGTTGATTATGACCACATGACGATTCGCACACCCAGCTTATTTCACCTGATGATTGAACACTCAAATACTAACCTAATCTAACTAATCTAACATAACATAACCTCTCTCAGCTTAACCTAACCTAACGTAACCCCCCAGATAGCGTTAGGATGTTTAATGATTCGGTGAAATAAGCTGGGGACGCTAATCTTCAGGTGATCCGTTGAGTGTTATAGTTGACTGTTATCCCCTACCCTACCTCGCTCCTCAGTCGAGATGAAGTACAGTAAAGTTTTCCATATCCTTAATTTAACTGTAACTCCCAGCGCCAAGGACCTCCCTGCAGCAGGTGTCTTGAACGATCAATAAAACCACCTAGCCGTCATCCCGTTATCATACACACAACCTAACCTCCTTTCTCCTTCCTGCTGATGATTCTCGCAGCCTCTGGTTATGTGAAAGACTGCCACTGTAAGTAGGATAAGACGAGGGAATGTTAGCCTGGTGTAGCTTCCGTTTATCTGTCTGTCTGTCTATTTCCTTATACATTCATTCCTGCAGGTGTGTATTAATCTAATCATCTGTTTATCTGTTTCACACATGACTGAAACACAAACCAAACATAAAGCACGGAAGACCTTGCAAGAATGACTAGCTGGTTGAGTTAATCCGCTTTCGAAACACGAACATACACACACACACACAGACACATACACACACACACACACACACACACAAACGTATAGCATTCCTCGCTCTAATCAGAAATAGCACTCATTAAGACTTAGTTAACATAACTCTCTTTCACTCCCCTTTTCCCCAAAGTTGCACCTATACCCACGTGTGACCTCTGGAAGAAGGGACAAGTTTTGGGGTACTGTGTGGGAGTCGTGTGATAGAGAGGGCGGTGGGACCATCTTTACTCGTCTGAGGATATAAGGAATTAGTGTTGGAGGGCTCCCAGGGGAACACTTCATTCAACCACAGTCGTAAATCCTCGCACTCTTGCTTCTGCTTGTGGGGAGGCAAGGATGGGGTGGTATAGTGGGGTGTTGGGGAGATGGAGG
>CAUDMG010003447.1:167500-222500 GCA_958450375.1 Homarus gammarus
TTGCATGTATGTATGTATGTATGTATGTGAATAAAGACTGTTTTTATATACTTTTACAAATTACTTCAAGTGTGTGTGTGTGTGTGTGTGTGTGTGTGTGTGTATTGTTAAGAACATAAGAACATAAGAATGGAGGAAACTGCAGCGGGCCTATTGACCCATACTGGGCAGTCCCGTTTGCACTTGCCTGCAAGATACAGGAAAAGTGCAGAGAACAGCGTCGTAACCTGTGCATTAGGGTGTGTCAATTTTGTCAACATGTTAAAAATCAAATTTGGTAGTCAAAATATTGTGCCTCTTTATGTCTAAACTTGAGATTAGCAAACAAAAATGAATTGAAATAACCCTCACCTACATCAATTATACCTTAAAGTTTCAAATATCAGTATTTCAACAAATTAATGAGACTTGATTAGAATTATTCACTTGATAATAACTAATCTCATGTAAGCATATGGATTATGGAGTATTTTATGGTTCTATAGCTTGTGTACAATACGCATGTCAGAACATGAACATGAACAGGCTCTCCGTGTGGGACAGTTTAATTCTTGTTTTGACTTGTACCAAGCGTGAGGATAAGGCGCCCGGCTCACTCTCCTTCTAGATATCATAGACGGTGGTTTGCTCTCATTGCACTTGCACCTACTCTACCAGACGAATTCTACATTTTAATTATTGTAAGTAGGGCATATTGATTGTCGCAGTTACTTATATCATTGTATAAAACATTATGTTCTAAGAAATTATTATGTTATTTCTGTTACAGCATTTTTGATAAACAAATTGATATTTTTTGAAACAACAATTGAATTATGAAACATTGAAATATTTTTCCATTTGTCAGATAGTGTGAAGATGTCAAAATTGAAGATAAGAAGTCAGTTGTCAACCCACTTGAGCCTGCTAGTTGGTAAAGGAAAGGAGCTTCCTGTATCAGAACTTCCAACAGTGAGAGACACGCTAAGATTAGGGTTACGCCTTCGAGAAAAAAATGCAAAGGACAGAAGGAACTATACAGATAAAGAACTCATAAATGACATGATAGTCCCTCTTCTGCATCAATGGACAAAAGCTAATGCACTATTCAAACCACCTGTGATTAATCAGTGTCGAACTATTGAGCTAAAACTAACGAAATTATGGCACAAAGCAGTTGAAACATCACTTGGTAAAGGAAACTTGGCCAGGAAAAATGAATTTCTGCACACACTTGATACTCTGTTTGACATTTTGACCTGCAAGTGCTCCATACAATTATGTTCTGAATCCAACTGTTCTCACTCAGGTAAGAGAGAAAATAATTCCCACATTGATTGTGGTTGTCCTCATGAAAAGAAGATCCCTGTTTTAGAGCTTGAATTTATAAAGGCACAGAGGACAAAGGCAGAAGGCCAAGGAAGTATGCAAATGGGTTCAATAGATTATTCAGAAACAAAGAAGCAGATTGCTAATGCCAAGAAGAGAGAACAAATCCGAGAGAGGGAACAAAAGAAGAAAATGAAGAGTGAAGAAGCCATCCAAAGAGAGGAAGAGCTGTGTCAAGATGTTTATCACTTCTTTGATAGTTCTTCTGATGAACAGGAAGCAACATCAGATGATAGTTCCAAAGAGCCATCTGAACCTTTACCAAAGAAAATGAAATACAACACAAGAAATATTTCAAACATTGCTTTAGCTAGTATTCGCCACCATGCTGGACTTCGTGAGGCTGCAGAAATTGCAACTGCCGCTTGGATAGATGCAGGCCTCATCAGCCGAGAGGATGTATCTTTGGTGATAGATCATAATAAAATTAGAAGAGCACAAGAAAAAATAATGAAGGAAATATCTGATCAGCATGAAAAAGATTTAAGCGAGGGAGGGCTCTCCTGTCTTTTGTTTGATGGAAGAATAGATGACACAAAAGTTTTGCTAGAAGTAGAGGGAGTGAACAGAAAGTTTCCAGGTCTCATCAAAGAAGAACACTACTCTGTCTGTTCTGAGCCTGGTGGTCGGTTTTTGTTTCACTTTGCTCCCGAAACTGAAGTAGAAGGGAAGAAACATGCAGAGGTCATTGCTGATCATATTTTATGTTGGGTTCAGGAGAGAGGACTTGGCAGTTCACTGCAGGCTGTTGGTGGAGATTCAACTGCAGTGAACACCGGATGGCAGGGGGGTGTAATGACGCATTTAGAGAAAAAACTAGGAAGAAGACTTGTTTGGATTGTATGTGATTTACATACAGGCGAGCTACCTCTTCGTCATCTCATCCAGGAACTTGATGGTCCTACAAAGAGCAACAACAAGTGGTCAGGTCCCCTTGGCATCATGCTGGATGAAGCAACACAACTAGAAATAAATACAACCTTTCCAAAGGTCGAAGTTGGCCCTCCCCTTCCGGCGTTGTCTGAAGGAGTCATCAAAGATCTCAGCACAGATCAATCCTATGCTTATCGTATTGCCCAAGCAATAAGATCAGGAGAAGTGCCTCAGTCATTGGCTCTCTTGGAGATTGGACCTGTCAGTCACAGCCGTTGGTTAACTACAGCTCTTCGTTTCTGCAGGATTTGGATTTCCAAACACGAATTGAAGGGCAAAGTGCTGAAGAATTTGAGGTTAATTGTTGAATTTATTATTGGAGTTTATCTTCCCCAGTGGTTTAGTGTGAAACTTAATCCTATGTGGGTGGATGGGCCCAATCACCTTTTGTTTCAATTGCAGCTAGTAAGAACACAGAAGAAGGTAGTGAGGGACATCGTGTTACCTGTGGCAAGAAGGTCCGCTTGGTATGCTCGATCAGAAGCAGTTTTGCAAGCAATGCTTTGCAGTCAATGTACCAATCTCCGAACCGAGGCTGTAGAAGTCATTCTAAAGATTAGAGGAACGCTAAACGTCAATGCCACCAAATTGTCAGAATTGGTTGACTTGAGTTTGGAAGTCTTAGAGCCACCATTGACAACAAATCTAACTAGCCAAGAATTGAGAAACCTTAAAGAGACTCCAATGCAGGTGCCGAAGTGGCCTTCCCACACTCAAAGTGTGGAGAGATGTGTGAAAATGGTCACAGAAGCAGCGGGCCATGTTTACAGCCACGAGAGGCGAGAAGGTTACATCAAAGCACAAATAGCAAGCAGACTACTGATGACAAGAAACCAAAGCAAAGAGAGTATGAAGGCATTGGTTACTTTCAAATAGACTACGGATAATAAAATATAATAATTTGAAACTTGAAACAGTAACATGTGTGCAAACGCTGGTTATGTTATAAATTCACAAATATGTACATTTAAAAATCCATTTGATGTAGGTAGGACTTATTATAAAAAAAAATTTATGCCAGAATATTGTTTTGCATGCTTAAAGACTACAATAAATTGCTACCAAATTACTCGATTTTCAATTTAGCCAGTTCACCCCCTAAATTGACACACCCTACTGTGCATGGCCTTCATCGACCTAACCAAGGCCTTCAACTCGGTTAACAGGGAAGCATTCTGGCGGACCCCTCAGCCGTTTTGGCTGCCCACCAAAATTCATCGCCATTGTGAGGCAACTCCACGATGGCATGAATGGCAGTGTCTAGCACAATGGCACCCAGTCTGAGTTCTTCCCTAACCAAACGGTGGTTAAACAAGGGTGTGTACTTGCACCAACTCTCTTTTCCATTTTCTTGGCTCTCTTCCTTACTCGTGCCAGTGCCATTTTAGCCGGCGGGGTGGACATCCAGTACCGGATGAAGGGTCTTTCAACATAAGACGACTCCAGGTAGGAACAAAGGTGTCAGCAGCTTCCATTACTGAGCTTCAGTAAGCAAACAACCTCACCCTTTTCGCTCACACTGAACGCGACCTACAGGAGATCCTGAGAACCTACGTTGATGCGTATGCTCACTTCGGCCTTGAGTTGAATGCACGTATGACTCAGATTCTGTCAGCCTGCCCCTGCTTCAGCCACACCTCCACCATCCATCCAGCTTAACGGTACTACCCTCTCTAATGTTACCCACTTTCAGTATCTCAGCTCCCGCCTGTCCACTACCGCGGACATCGATGAAAAGATTCATCATCTGATCAGATGTCCATCTCAAGCGTTAGTCAGACTCCGTAAACGTGTCTTCAACTGTAGGGAGCTTAACTTGTCTACAAAGTTAAACGTATATTGAGTAATGGTCCTCCCTACCCTGCTATACTGCAGTGAGACATGGGTCACATACAGGAAACACCTTAAGGCACTTGAAAACTTTCACCAACATCGTCTACGTTCCATCCTCCGAGTTCGCTGGGAAGACAAGAGAACAAATGCCAGTATTCTCGCTGACACTAACTGTAGGAGCATCGAAGGTGCCATTTTCCATGAACAACTACGTTGTACTGGTCACTTTATAGGCATGGACGAGAGTAGACTGCCAAAGCAGCTACTTTACAGCCACCAATCGAAAAGTAGACGTAATGCCGGCGGGCAACTGAAAAGGTATAAGGATAGTCTTAAGACAAACCTGAAAAAGTGCCAAATCGACCACCCTCACCTGGGAGACTATTATTCCACACCGTAACGCTTGGAGGATCGCCACACAAAAACGTGTCAATACTTTCGAGTTAGCCCGACTGCAAACATAGGCAGACAAGCGCCAACACCAGAAAGACGCTGCCGCCGCCTCCTCCGCACTAGCTGTAGCCCCCCCCCCACATATGCAACATCTGTGAACAAACCTGCTGGTCCCGTATCGGCCTCTCTAGTCACCTCGGAGCTCATCAAAGAAGGCGGCATCCTTAATAACTCATATCATTTTATCATGACTGGATGATGATCGCCATACTCGACTCCGAGTAACAGCAATGTAGTAGTAGTAGTAGTAGTGTGTGTGTGTGTGTGAGTGTGTGTGTGTGCGTGTTTGTGTGTGCTTTATTGAATTTAACCAAAATATTCTCTCATATGTCTTTAAGTATTTCACAAAAGGTTCAGGTAAATTAATTTTATTATTTTACTAATAAATAATAACCAAAAGCTATGAGGGATACCTGGTAGATGCTGATTAGTGAGTACTGGGGTTTCTCGCAGGGGTCTCATGAAATTGTCCTCATAGAATTGTCTCCCAGGGGTCTCTCACTATTGGCTTTGTAGGGGTCTCTCGCAGGGGTCTGTGATAGGGGTCCCGGACGCATGGACTGGCCGGGTCCAGGGTCTCGTAGGCAGCCAATAAGCAGCGAGGAGCGAGGCCCGTCTACCCCCCGTGACGGCTCAGGCCTCGACAGTTGGCCGCCACACTCCGTCGGGGAAGGTTGTGCTGTGTGACGCTCCTGGGTCTCCCTGTCCTCCTCTCTAACCCCTAACTAAGGGTCTCGGAAACCGCCGTCATTACCATACGCGGCAGACAAAACTAACCACCATCTATGTTACCTTAACTGCAAAACAAAACCCCAACAGTAATTAACTCGTTCTCTAGTAAGAAGAAAAGTTTATTGAAACAGTTTAATCAGTTAAAAAGTTTCTCAGTACGATATAAACTTGAAAATTCTTAAGAAATTACTATAGATATAGTGTCTGATTGTAAATTTGATTTTAGTAGTGACAGTGAGAGTTGTTTGCCGACTGAGGGCTTAAGTCAGCACCACTGCACCGCCCACCGCCCACCGCCCCCTTCCATAAACGCCATATTCGAGGGAGTTCAGTGAAATTCTGCGGTGAGTGATTGTCACGTCTCACTATCTGGCCGGACATGTGGCTGGACATGCGGGTAGTGTGGGCGCTATGCTGTGCCGTCAGCGTCGCTACCACTGGTGAGTTTCTTGTTGTTTGTTTGTTTGTGTTTAGGCGTGTGTTGTTGTTTGTGTTTTTGTGTAATTATTAAACATGGCAACGCTTACATAATAAAATGAAATCGAGAATAAGTATCCTACTGCAGGGTTAAATTTAGATTTTTATTCCCGATTTATTTTTATTTTTGTATATAAACATTATAGAATTTATAAAACAGAAGTACAACAGCAGGTGGCAGTTGCACCACCTACCCCATACTGTAGTTCAGCGTTGTTTTTAATCATGATAAAAATTCGAAAAAAAATCATGGCAATAAAATCTTTAATCACAAGTAGGAAAAAATGTATGAAATGTATTCTTTTCTTTATTGTATCAAGTATGAGTCGCTATACTTATGAAATACCATTTTTCTATAAGTGTATCCCCCCGTCAGGTACAGTGCTTATAAGCTACTGTTTAGTAGAGGAGCAAAACTCTCTGGGATTTTATGACGATGTATGTGAACTTTTATTTATACTGTTGTTCATGTACCAAATAGTCTTATTTTTCTTACCTGTATAAACTTCAATAAAAAGAGAGTTCTATTTTACGTATATATATATATATATATTTATATATAATATATATATATATATTATATATATATATATATATATATATATATATATATTATATATATATATATATATATATAAAACACCATAAAAGTAAAACTAACTTTAGTCTATTGTTCGCGTATATAGATTCTGTTCCTCGATTGATCCTGACCATTATAAAAACACGATCATCAACAGCCGAAGTGAGAATTACTGTACAACATCATCACTCATAAATTATAGACGATTTTTACTCACAATTATAGGTGAATGTGTGAGTAATTCTTGATGTAGATGGTAAAAATTGGTATATACATTATTTAGGAGTTCCTCAGTACAGGTAACACCTTTCTTCAATTTCACCTGCAACTTGATTTATGATTTTGTTACCAGATAAAATTAATTTTGTTGTTATTTTTCGTGGTATGAATTTGATTATTATTATTATTATTATTATTATTATTATCATCATTATTATTATAAGTAGTAGTAGTAGTATCATCATATTGCTATTACCACTGTCAATATTGCTGTTGTTATTGTCGTTCGTGTTGATTTTACTGTTAATTTTACTAGCATTATTAATATTAATAATGTATATCCTTATCTACTTATTCTTCTTTTTAGTATTATCTTTGTTGTTATTATTATCTGTGTTCTGCTTCTATCGTCTGTACGGATATTATAATAAAGAAGAAAGGAACAGAGAGAAAAAAAGTATTTTATATTTTTATTCTCTCGTTTATCCATCATTTTCCCCTTTGTCCATTCACAACTACAGTATATGACGGGTATTACGTCATACCTTCTATGTGATTCTTTGATCACTACTGTTTCATCTCCCTGTTTTATCATATTTTCACTCATTATTATCTTACTGACTTCTGATTACTATATTTGTCCTCTGAGTTTATGTATATTTATTAATAGATTATACAAATAGATGATTGATGAATATTAATCTCTTTCTTCGTGGATAGATTAGACAAACACAGAAATCGAAGATGAATTACAGATAAAATACAATAAAATATAATGTAAATGAAAACAAAGATAAATTTAATGTTTCAGGACAAAGGTTTTGGAGACGTCTGATATATGTGTTATTATTATTATTATGTGTATATGTTTTTTGTACTTATGTTGTGATTGTGTGCATTGTTTTGGGTACTACAGTGAGGTGGTGGAGGTGTGTGTGTGTGTGTGTGTGTGTGTGTGTGTGTGTGTGTGTGTGTGTGTGTGATCCTATCTACAACCATTATTCCTACCCTACAACTACCACCACCACAATTACAAAACAACCACCATTAACTTCAAACCTTAACTTCTCATCGCCTTACATCAACCCCAATTACTACCACAATCACTTGCAATTTTACCACAATATATCACACACATGTGCTAAATGATTTTCACACTTATGTACCTTTGTAAGCGAATTTAAACCCATGCCAATGAGATACAATGAGATACACACATGCAGATTCCGTGTTAATTTGGTTTATGTTTTAGAATAAATTATCTTCAATTTATAATAGCACAAAACCGTAAATCTGAAAGCCATACCAAGTAAATTTTATCACTGGTATTTATGAATTCTTAAAGTAAATTAATATTGTTGTGATTTGGTTTAGTACTGCGTTGTGTGAGGTGAGGAGCCGAACAGGAGGAAGGGGTTGGTGAAATCTGTGCACTTGACATGACATTGAATTGTGTTGACATGACAGTATGGATAGTGTTGCCATGGTTAACCTAACGTAAACTAACTTAATCTAAGTAAATTTAATAGTCCAAGCAAATCAAGACTAAATTTACGTAACCTAACCTAATATAACCCAATCAAACTTAAACTAACTCAACCTAACCTAATTTAAGAGAGAGAGAGAGAGAGAGAATGATACTAATTAGTCTCTTTCTCCTTCCCTCCGCCGTAATGCACTTGGATAATGAGGTCAGGTCGCCTTAACGATGGGATAACAACGATTAGCATGATATGGTAGAGGCTTTTACCTGCAATATCTAACTACATTACCTGGGCTCCGGGGCTGTAACTGACGGATCGTAATGTCAGAGTGTGTTACGAGTACGTTTTAATGTCAGAGTGTGTTACGTGGGTGCTTTAATATAAGAGTGTGTTACGTGGGCGTCTCATTATCAGAGTGTGTTACGAGTGCGTTTTATTATCAGAAGTGTGTTCCGTGAATTTTTTAGTATAAAAGTGTATTACGAGGGCATTTTAATTGTATATTAGAATGTGTTACAAGGCGATTTAATTATACTGAGTGTGTTACAAGGCATTTTAACTGAGTGTGTTACAAGGCATTTTAACTGAGTGTGTTACAAGGCGTTTTAACTGAGTGTGTTACAAGGCATTTTAACTGAGTGTGTTACAAGGCATTTTAACTGAGTGTGTTACAAGGCGATTTAATTGAGTGTGTTACAAGGCATTTTAACTGAGTGTGTTACAAGGCATTTTAACTGAGTGTGTTACAAGGCGTTTTAACTGAGTGTGTTACAAGGCGTTTTAATGAGATGAGTGTGTTACAAGGCATTTTAACTGAGTGTGTTACAAGGCATTTTAACTGAGTGTGTTACAAGGCATTTTAACTGAGTGTGTTACAAGGCGATTTAATAGATGAGTGTGTTACAAGGCGATTTAATTGAGTGTGTTACAAGGCGTTTTAATGAGATGAGTGTGTTTCAAAGCGGTTTAATTATACTGAGTGTGTTACAAGGCGCTTTAACTGAGTGTGTTACAAGGCGTTTTAATGAGATGAGTGTGTTTCAAAGCGGTTTAATTATACTGAGTGTGTTACAAGGCGCTTTAACTGAGTGTGTTACAAGGCCTTTCAATTAACCGAGTGTTACAAGGTGTTTTAAATGTAACATCCGACTGCATCACAAGAATGTTAAGTAATACATCAGCGTGTACTAACAAATGATTCACTTGCATACATACACCAGCTTCATCTACAGGCTGAAATTATCTTTACATTAAATATACGAACCTCAATTCAAGCAGTATCTTAAGGTTGTTTCCCACGAACGTTTATTGTCCGAAAAAAACCTACAAATATATATCGAAACTAAGTCCCCAATTGGATACTTTTGTGCATATGAATATTATACAAGTCCCCTTGTTCGAACGTCACTTTAAGCAAAATTGGTAGGTAGTCCAGTCTCCTCACACACACACACGCACACACACACACACACACACACACACACACACACACACACACACACACACACACACACACACACACACACACACACTAACTTGTAATAAACCAGTGTATTCACTCCCAATAAACACTAATCCTTGCACTGTTACTATGTTGAAATGAACTGTAGTTTGAGCTTTTCCCCATCTAGTTATTATATATCTTATTTGTATCACTTATGTTACGTGTATATTATTTGTAATTCGAAACCCATTCCCCAAATATGTAACTGTATATTTTCAGCCTTCTGGCTGCCAAGCTCTTTCAATAAACCGTTAATTATTATTATTATTATTATTATTATTACACCTCATGAATTCAGAAAGTACTCAGGCATAGCTACAGTGGGTGGTATACTGAATTCATTCATATCTTCTGTTCTCCTGCTCGAGGCTTGGCGGAGAAGCAACGAGTTATCTATTATTCAGAGAGTTTTAGGAACGTGAGGGATGTTGTTACAGTGAGAGGAAGGTGTGGTGTAACTTTGGGATGTATTGGGTGGTATGTGTAGTTACAGTGAGAGGAAAGTGTGGTGTGATGTAACTTAGGGCTGTATTGGGTGGTATGTGTGGTTACAGTGAGAGGAAGGTGTGGTGTGGTGTAACTTAGGGCTGTATTGGGTGGTATGTGTAGTTACAGTGAGGAGGGTGTGGTGTGGTGTAACTTAGGGCTGTATTGGGTGGCATGTGTGGTTACAGTGAAAGGAAGGTGTGGTGTGGTGTAACTTAAGGCTGTATTGGGTGGTATGTGTGGTTACAGTGAGGGGAAGGTGTGGTGTGGTGTAACTTAGGGCTGTATTGGGTGGTATGTGTGGTTACAGTGGGAGGAAGGTGTGGTGTGGTGTAACTTAGGGCTGTATTGGGTGGTATTTGTGGTTACAGTGAGAGGAAGGTGTGGTGTGGTGTAACTTAGGGCTGTATTGGGTGGTATGCGTGGTTACAGTGAGAGGAAGGTGTGGTGTGGTGTAACTTAGGGCTGTATTGGGTGGTATGTGTAGTTACAGTGAGGAAGGTGTGGTGTGGTGTAACTTAGGGCTGTATTGGGTGGCATGTGTGGTTACAGTGAAAGGAAGGTGTGGTGTGGTGTAACTTAAGGCTGTATTGGGTGGTATGTGTGGTTACAGTGAGGGGAAGGTGTGGTGTGGTGTAACTTAGGGCTGTATTGGGTGGTATGTGTGGTTACAGTGGGAGGAAGGTGTGGTGTGGTGTAACTTAGGGCTGTATTGGGTGGTATTTGTGGTTACAGTGAGAGGAAGGTGTGGTGTGGTGTAACTTAGGGCTGTATTGGGTGGTATGCGTGGTTACAGTGAGAGGAAGGTGTGGTGTGGTGTAACTTAGGGCTGTATTGGGTGGTATGTGTGGTTACAGTGAGAGGAAGATGTGGTGTGGTGTAACTTAGGGCTGTATTGGGTGGTATGCGTGGTTACAGTGAGAGGAAGGTGTGGTGTGGTGTAACTTAGGGCTGTATTGGGTGGCATGTGTGGTTACAGTGTGAGGAAGGTGTGGTGTGGTGTAACTTAGGGTTGTATTGGGTGGCATGTGTGGTTACAGTGAGAGGAAGGTGTGGTGTGGTGTAACTTAGGGCTGTATTGGGTGGCATGTGTGGTTACAGTGTGAGGAAGGTGTGGTGTGGTGTAACTTAGGGCTGTATTGGGTGGTATGTGTGGTTACAGCGAGAGGAAGGTGTGGTGTGGTGTAACTTAGGGCTGTATTGGGTGGTATGTGTGGTTACAGTGGGAGGAAGGTGTGGTGTAACTTAGGGCTGTATTGGGTGGCATGTGTGGTTACAGTGAGAGGAAGATGTGGTGTGGTGTAACTTAGGGCTGTATTGGGTGGCATGTGTGCTTACAGTGTGAGGAAGGTGTGGTGTGGTGTAACTTAGGGCTGTATTGGGTGGTATGTGTGGTGTGGTTTAACTTAGGGCTGTATTGGGTGGCATGTGTGGTTACAGTGTGAGGAAGGTGTGGTGTGGTGTAACTTAGGGCTGTATTGGATGGCATGTGTGGTTACAGTGTGAGGAAGGTGTGGTGTGGTGTAACTTAGGGCTGTATTGGGTGGTATGTGTGGTTACAGTGAGAGGAAGGTGTGGTGTGGTGTAACTTAGGGCTGTATTGGGTGGTATGTGTGGTTACAGTGAGAGGAAGGTGTGGTGTAGTGTAACTTAGGGCTGTATTGGGTGGCATGTGTGCTTACAGTGTGAGGAAGGTGTGGTGTGGTGTAACTTAGGGCTGTATTGGGTGGTATGTGTGGTGTGGTGTAACTTAGGGCTGTATTGGGTGGCATGTGTGGTTACAGTGTGAGGAAGGTGTGGTGTGGTGTAACTTAGGGCTGTATTGGGTGGCATGTGTGGTTACAGTGTGAGGAAGGTGTGGTGTGGTGTAACTTAGGGCTGTATTGGGTGACATGTGTGGTTACAGTGTGAGGAATGTGTGGTGTGGTGTAACTTAGGGCTGTATTGGGTGGCATGTGTGGTTACAGTGTGAGGAAGGTGTGGTGTGGTGTAACTTAGGGCTATATTAGGTGTTATGTGTGGTTACAGTGAGAGGAAGGTGTGGTGTGGTGTAACTTAGGGCTGCATTGGGTATAAATTGTGGTTACAGTGGGACGAAGATTTATTTTAATTGGTATATATGTTTGAAATAGGATCATATGAGACACAGGTAACAGACATATTTACAATGTTCAAATGACATTTTGTAATACTTTTTTATGTCTGAAACAAGAATACATAAACATCTAGCGCGATAAACTTAGTTACAGTGGGTCTGAACTTGTGTTACAATACACCTAAACGACTGTAACAGCGATACATGGAGAGAGAAAGTTACCCCGTTACCCGACAGTAGTTTCACAACACCCGGGACCAATCAGCCGAACTGTGTAAATAGTTATGAGATACTGAAGTTATAGTTTGCTACCCCCCCCCTCCACCCGTGTCTTTATTATTATGAGGGCGAGTCTCTCTCTCTCTCTCTCTCTCTCTCTCTCTCTCTCTCTCTCTCTCTCTCTCTCTCTCTCTCTCTCTCTCTCTCTCTCTCGTACAGATTCCTCTTTCTCTCTCTCTCTCTCTAAATCTCTCATTGTAGTCTCTTGTCATCCTTGGTCACACCTGTTCCACTCCATTAACCTGGGATTGGAGTAAACCTGATGGCGAGTGAGATAAATGGCTTTCCTCTCCCATTAAACAATTGCGGGAGTCAGTGACGTGGGAATGATCTCTTGCCTTGTGTGTAGAGTGAGAGAGACACCGAGACCCCCCCACACACCCCCACTCACCCCCACACACCACCCCCCACACAGAATTCTTCACGTTCTCCTTGTTGGGGAATTGTCAGGTGTGCTGTAGTCTTGTTAGGTTAGGTTAGGTTAAGTTAGGATAGATCACGTGTGCTGTAGTCCTGGGGTCTCATAATAGACCCCAGTTCCAATAAGTCCCAGCTTAAAATGTCCCAGTTCTCCCCCCCCCCCCCAAAAAAAAGGGTCTCAGCTCTAATAGGTCCTATACTTGATATGTCTCAATCTTAATACACCCAGTCCTAATAGGTATCAGTTTCATAGATCTTAGTTGTAATAGGTACCAGTTTAATAGGCTCGAGTTCGAAAAGGCCCAAGCTGTAAATGGTCCCAGTCCTAATATGTCCCATTCGTAATTGGACACTGTTTTTTTATAGTTCTAGTTGTAATAGGTCCTACTATTAGTAGGTCCTAGTCTTGGTAGGTCCAAGTCGTCATATATCCCAGTCCGAATAAACCCAAACCTAAGGTAACCTAACCTAACCTAACGTAAACTAACCTGACCTAACCTGACCGTTAGCACTGGGGTCGTCCAAATTGGTCCTAGCGAAGAGATCAGTGGTTTAACTTACCCTCTGTGTGTGTGTGTGTGTGTGTGTGTGCTTCTGTGTGTGTGTGTTTGTGTGTGAGTGTGTGTGTGTTTCTGTGTGTGTGTGTGTGTGTGTGTGTGTGCTTCTGTGTGTGTGTGTGTTTGTGTGTGAGTGTGTGTGTGTGTGTGTGTGTGTGTCTATAATTTGGATTTTCCTCCTCTTATCATCTCAAATACCAGAGCGTCACTTGGTGCTTCGGAATTGATGTTTGGCTGTCATATTTTTTTCAAGAGTCATTTATTATGGACACAGCGTGACGCCTCCGACTGTGTGTGTGTGTGTCTTTGTTTATTTGCATGTGCTGTTTCTGGTGTATTTTTCTTTGTATGTGTTTTTGTTTGTAGGTGTATTTGAGTTTGCGTGTGCTTGCGTGTTTGTATATTTGTGTATGGATCTGTTTGTATTTGTATTTTTGTGTTGATGTACGAGTACAGTATGTTAATGTGTGTGTATTTTTACATGCGGAGATACTCTGTGTGAGTATAACCATGTGTGTATCCTTCGTGTAATATATCCTGCGTGTGAATATATTCCTGTATGTGTGTTAGCTTGTATGTGAAGCCATGTGTACCGGTATGTTCCTGTGGTAGCACATATGTGCACTGGCATGTGAAAGTTAATGTGTCTGTGTGCGTGTTTGCGTGCATGCATTTTCGCGCGGGTGTGCCTGTGTATTCAGGTGCCTTTTTTCCCTTCACATGTGAGTATGCTTGTGCGTTCCACCTTAACCTCACGTGTGGCGTAAAATTCGTACAGCACTAAGGGCCATTTGTCGTGTCAATTTAAACTAAGATATATATATTTACCTGTACTAAAAATATGACTATACTGTATATTTTCACGAGTCTCCCCTCATAACACACTCTAAGGTCTGGGTTATTATTACAGTCATGCAAAGTGTAGATTAGAGGACTCGAACTTCACTTACAACCCATTTAGACTTTGTCAATGTTATTCTAAGTTATGGATGTCGTTTTTCGGGGCGTTGAGGAGCGGGGCCCCATACATCACGAAGGTGAGTATTTGTATCGAGAACGAGGGATCGATTCCTCTTGAAATATTTGTACAGCCACTCGTACTGTATATGGTCGATGACCAGCATGATGATAGTAGTGGTGGTGGAGAGAGAGAGAGAATAGGGATAAAACACAAGGAAGGGAATTGCGAATAGGGAAGGAAAATAGATTAGTGAAAAATAGAAGAGGCTAATTGGTACATTGTCTGGGTATGGGCAAGGCAGAGGAGAGAGACACACTAATTGGGAAAAAATCTAAACAGTTTGAACGAATAATAATTCTATTCTTCCCTAAATCCGTTTCCTTTGATCACTTAGACATAAGTAATTGTTTATTAATTAATATATGCGGGGTTTTATAACATAAAAAGGAAGAGTATTTTTTACCTGGAATTTCCAATCATTCACGTAATTAACAGACTGTTTCTGAGGACATAACACGTGGGTGGACGACTTCCTGTCAACACCTTCATCTCCATCATTATTACGTCAAGTCGAGTTCCTGTTTGGCAGATACTTGAGAGAAGTGAATGTCAGAGTTCTTAATCACGAGGTCATGTTTATAGGCGAGTCTGAAATTCCTGGTATTTGGTAATGTTTGGCCTTTACTTGTGGGTCATATATGTGATTACTTATATCTAGTAAAACTGCTTAAAGTTATTAATTATGACAGATAAATGAGTCAAAACTTTGCAATACGAAGAGAAATCTGAGTAAATTGACTTTAAAATCCCCCAATTTTCATTTACCTACATGACCCTCAAGATGATGATGTCAGGGAACATTTTCCGCGAGTGTAGTGCAAGCTTTTCAAAGTGTGGAGGCGGAAAAAAAGTAAAGATATTCATTTGGGGAACTGTACATACGAATTTAACAAATTAAAGTGCATAGTGAGAGTGTGCTTTTATATTTACAATGCGATACTACTACTACTACTACTACTACTACTACTACTACTACTACTAATAATAATAATAATAATAATAATAATAATAATAATAATAATAATAAAAAACCGATTCTGAATTAGAGGTTGATATACCGTGATGTACCTCAAGGGCCAAATTTGGGTTCACTCCAATTTGTAGAAATCATGAATGTAAAAAGTGAAAACACGCGAGACAGGGGGCTCTGTGGGGGACAATTATGTTCAGAGGATTCAGTTGTCTCACCAGAAGAAAACAAAGAAGGATTTTATGTAAGGGTATGAAGATGGCATAACGTAGAAGGAGGAGTAGTGGTGGGGGTAGGTACAAACAGAAAAGCGATGATAAACACCAAATTTCATGAAGGACGGTGAACAAGTGAGTATCACAGACGAAGATAAAAGAGCAACTGAACATTACATGATTGAATACTTTGAGGAAAAGGCTATTAGGTTTAACGGTATACACACACACACACACACACACACACACACACACACACACACACCTTTACATGCATATAATGCGAATAGGTGTATATACATGTGTGTGTGTTTGTATACATGCAGTTACTGATGTACGTAAATATTTGTGGTGTAATCCCAGACCAGAAGAGCGGCCAGGGCGCCATCATCATGTTCTTACTAATTCTTTATATCATTAAATAATTTTCAACTTTACATTTAATTAAAGTGAACGCCTTTGTAAGACTACAGGCGTAAAGTATTATGAATTTAATTTATTTACATGAAAAAGAATCATCATATTTAACTTTTCATCAAAGATAATGGACGAGTTTTATATACATGTGTGTATATATATATATATACAGTATATACAGTATATATATAGGCAAAATAACAAATTAGCAACATTGCTCCTTTATTAGTTTAGAACCTACTGTAGACCCTGCAGGTAGGTAGGCGAAGGTGTAGGCAACAGTTACATCAATAGAAAAAATCAGTTGAATTATACATAACATATGAGAGAATTATCGATGATTTAATCATAATTCAACTACCCAAACCGTGATTGAAGGAAGAAATATCTTCGGAAACTCTTACGGAATTCCAACTTGTGCCTCATTCTGTTGTAGCAGCAATCATCACCATCTTTTTTCTGACTAAAGCCTTAACATAGACTCATTACCATCATGTTTATTCTATCCTGTCACGAGAATACCAAAACATGAAGTAAGTTTGCCAGACAATAAGACTCACTACTTCACACTTCAGCGTTACTGTATATACAACTCAGCGAGGACACTCTTGACGGAGCCACTTATATCCCGACTTATAACGTGATGCTGGGCTCTGAGGACAATGTTGTTTTCAAGGAGGTTTTACAACGCTCTTGAAGGACCTGTTCAAGCGATCTACAGTTCCCATAAGTGGCAGCCACGTCGCTATTATTATATAGTGTATTATTTATATCTGTAATTCTTTGGGTAAATAAACGGTTTCAGTCCTTATTGTACTTAGTCGGGAGAAATATAAAAGTGACCTGAATTTATAACTGAGTTTTTTATATCCCATTGAGAGAACTGAAGAATGAAAACAATGATTTGTTGGCTCTGTAGCGGTGGCCGAGTGGATGCAGCTATCGACTCCTATCCCAAGGGTCACTGGTTCGTTATAGGTTATTCCCAGTTTACCCATCTGTGACTGGCTACCTAACTTTATAGTTGGGGAAATAAAGGTTGTTAGTGCAATGCCGTCCACACTGTTTCCTTAATGCCCCTAGATAAGACGTTTGACCCCCTCCCCCCTCCCATACATATTATATATAAGGACCATCATTCTGTTATGGCAGACGGAAAGAAGTTCTATACCATAATGTTTACAACAAGTCTCCCGGAACAACACATGAAATATTCAGAGGTGCGTCACGTGGACCCGCCGCCACGCACATTACACTCCTGTTTAAATCCCACGTTCCCCAACCTATCCATCCTTCTACCGATATTTTCAACCCCCACCATCATTCTCACATCATCCTAACCTTACCCACAACAGCCTTCCCAACCTCACTAACCTTCCCACACCCATAACCTTCCCACCCTCACCAACCTTCCCACCCCCACCAACTTTCCCACCTCCCACCAACTTTCCCACCTCCCACCAACCTTCCCACCCCTACCAACCTTCCCACACCACCAATCTTCCCCTCCCCACAAACCTTCCTACTCCCACCAACCTCCCCACTCCCTCCCAAACTAAAAACTTTCTCTCCACCATCTTCCCCCACAAATCCTCCCTCACACCCCCACAGTTCGCCCTGTCCCTCTCACTACCACGGCTGTTATCGCCTCCAACATGTCGGGAATAAAAGCCAAAAAATAAACTCTCCAATATTGTGACGCCTGTTTTATGACACCTGTAATTAGTGATGAAAGTTGCACAGTGAGTTTTATTTACATGGAGCTGTTTGTTTGTTTGCTTGTTTGTTTGTTTGCTTGTTTACGTTTTTTTTCGAGGGTGTTGGGGAAAATTATTATTTTTGTTTGGATTGTACGTGTTTCCCATCGTTGGTTAATCGATGATGTTGTTGTGGCTTTTGATGTCAAATTTAGTGTGTGTGTGTGTGTGTGTGTGTGTGTTGTGTGATTGGTCGTGTCAGTGTGTGTGAGATCGTGACAGTGTTTTTAAGGTTGTGTTAGTGTACTCTTATGTACTAGTGATCGTGTCGCAGTGTATGTAATCAGGGACATTATATATATATATATGCAAGTAAATCATTAGTATATATATATATATATATATATATATATATATATATATATATATATATATATATATATATATATATATATAGCCACACCTGTGCTGAAATCACCGGTAACATTGCGGGATATAAAGGTGGGCGGCAAGAGAACATGTATTAAGAACACTCAGAGTAAAACACGGGACAAAGGCACCAGGCAGGAGAAAAAAGACACAACCAGTAATACTACAGTACATTATGCAAAAAAAAAAACATTTTTAAAGATCAGAATCACATTGAAATATTACACGACCGTTAGCAGAGGCGGAAAAAATATGAAGTTGTTCGCAGTCATATTTCCCGCCTCTGCTGACGGTCATGTAATATTTCAATGTGATTCTGATCTTTAATTTTTTTTTTGCATAATGTAGTATTACTGGTACGTAATTTGTCTTAGTTTCCTTATTGTGGGTAAACATAAGTATATATTAAATGCATCTTCCGAAAGCGTGAACTTGCTACCAGAGTTTAACAGTTAATTCATGTACTGTATAATACTTCTGATAAACTTCCTATGTGCTTATGTTTGAAATAATGAATGTATGTATCTTTATATAATTTATCTAAATATCTTTCTCGTCAGAAACGGTCATCCCAACGAATATAAATAAAATCATTTAGTAATACTTCATCATTACTTCAGGACAAAATCGGACGGGTTTGCAACAGCCAATCCAGCTGTAAATTTTGTGGAGGAGGGGGGGGGGGGATCTTTTCTCAGCTGGGAAAAAACGCGCTATAGTCACCATGTGTGTGTGTGTGTGTGTGTGTGTGTGTGTGTGTGTGTGTACAAGACAGTGACGAACAGTTGGTGATCAAGTTACAATTGTATAAATATTATGTTTACGTATAGATAACGAAGTCGGGTAAAGTAAACTAAAGTAAGAAAATAGGAAATGGTTCCTAATGCTTGAGGCTCCGTTATTAGCAGTGCTGATACACCGTACTGTATGCTCACCCTTCACTAAATATGAACAGATAAATGAGAATAAGATAAGTAGATATAGATAGTAAGATTCAGAGTGCAGGGAAGAGGTGTGAATTATGAGATAGTAAATATATGCCCAATAATACTAAGATAGTAGATATTAAAAATTAAGGTGTGAGAGAAAATAATTGGTATATCTTACTTTCTACAATGAGTTTAAAGAAAAAAAATCTATTAGTCAAAGTCATGATGGATTGAGGGAAGAAGAAGTTGACGTATTAAAGATTTTTTCACCTCACTAACTTGGTGGAGAAAGTTTTTCTTTTTTTTTTAGTGGAAAGATGGTATGTGCTGAATTAATGGACTTGGGAAGTGTAATACTTTTAGGGTGAATCGAAATGGACTTTGTAAAGTTAAGTATAGTCTTTTATACCAAGCACGTACACACGCACGTATTAAGCATAGTAGCAATATACAGAAGACACAAAAAATACAAATAACAGAAAAATGCAAAAAATACAATACTAAAGTAAAATTAAAAACAGATATACGTACTGTACACACAAGCACACGCAGACGCGCACACAATACACTTACAGAGAAAAGCACACACACATGCGCAATCATACACACACACACACACACACTCATAATTCACACATGCATACACAAACATATGTTAATCAGCAGATCATCAAACACGATACTGACCCTTGTGGGTAAAATTTACTGAAAAGTATTGGAGGAAGCCCAAAGTAGTTCCCTGTAATGGCAGTGAGTGAGTTAGCTTTATAGAATTGTACTCTATCGTGGTTGTATGTGAGTTAGCTTTATAGAAGTGTACTCTATCGTGGTTGTAAGTGAGTTAGCTTTATAGAAGTGTACTCTATCGTGGTTGTAAGTGAGTTAGCTTTATAGAAGTGTACTCTATCGTGGTTGTAAGTGAGTTAGCTTTATAGAAGTGTACTCTATCGTGGTTGTAAGTGAGTTAGCTTTATAGAAGTGTACTCTATCGTGGTTGTAAGTGAGTTAGCTTTACAGAAGTGTACACTGTAGTGGTTGTAAGTGAGTTAGCTTTATAGAAGTGTACTCTATCTTGGTTGTATGTGAGTTAGCTTTATAGAAGTGTACACTATAGTGGTAGTAAGTGAGTTAGCTTTATAGAAGTGTACTCTATCGTGGTTGTGAGTTGGCTGTATAGAAGTGTACGCTATCGTGGTTGTAAGTGAGATAGCTTTATAGAAGTGTACTCTATAGTGGTTGTAAGTGAGTTAGCTGTATAGAAGTGTACGCTATCGTGGTTGTAAGTGAGATAGCTTTATAGAAGTGTACTCTATCTTGGTTGTATGTGAGTTAGCTTTATAGAAGTGTACTCTATCTTGGTTGTATGTGAGTTAGCTTTATAGAAGTGTATTCTATAGTGGTTGTAAGCGAACTCATTTTTCATCACTGCACTTAAAATTTTATAAGTAAGCTATTTTTAAGGCCTCGTTCACTTGTGGAAAATGAACTAGCATTGCATTAAGACTCGTATAAAAGTATCCCATTACCTTTGATCAGGTAAGTGTCAAGTGAAGTATTCAGTAGACTTAATGGTTGATCCTTGTCGATACCCACATACCGACATGCCAATATAACAGTAAAATTGGCTCTAAGTGTCGTTATGGTTCTCACTTGTGGTGATGGAGTGTTTTTGTTTGTGAAGTTTGTACTGTTGCCTAGTTGTATTTATTTGTTCTTATTTTCGTTACGATAATTTGAAAGTGTTATTAATTTTTGTCCCGGGTTTGCAAATTGTATAATGCTGTAGAGTATTGTTATTTTTTGTAATTTGTAAAATGATATGAATGTTTATTTTCTTATTTTTTATAATAATAAATGCTGCAAATGCAATTGCTGTACTTATTTTTCAGGTGTGTAAATTGTAAAATGTTGTAAATCTCTTTTTCTCTAGTTTTGCAAATCATAAAATGCTGCAGATTCTTATTTTTTTTAGCATTATAAACTGTAAAGTGATCTTAAACCTTAATTTCTCTCAGTTCCTTAAAACATAAAATATTACGAAAACAATAATTTATTCAGTTTTGTAAAAAACGCGCCAAATCCTCACATTTATCATAGGTGTCATAGTTCCGTCCATTCATCATATACACTCTCTAGCCTTAAAAAAATCACTACTTATTATTAACTTCTCCAAATTCACTCTCTCAGATTAGAACATTAATTATAAAGTGTGGATGGTGGATGTACAGGTAGAACGAGCCTCACCCATTTGTAATTAACCTGTGTGCTGTTGTCTCCAGGTTAAGGCTAAGATTATTTCAGGTATATTAGTACTGGCGCTTTTTATTGAAGGTTGGGTTAAGTTATTTTAGGTTATGTTAAGTTTATTTAAGCTTGATCACGTTAGGTTAGGTTAGGTTTGATTAAGTTTGATTAGGACCCATTGTAAAATTTGGGACCCATTATCATAAAAAAGTAATTTTGACTTGGTAACAACATGACCCATTCCATTATTAAGGGTGTCAGAGGGTCTGGCACCATTATCATTCATAGTAAAGTACAACACGCCATAGTACAACACACCATAGAACAACACGCCATAGTACAACACGCCATAGTACAACACGCCATAGTACAACACGCCATAGTACAACACACCATAGTACAACACGCCATAGTACAACACACCATAGTACAACACGCCATAGTACAACACGCCATAGTACAACACGCCATAGTACAACACGCCATAGTACAACACGCCATAGTACAACACGCCATAGTACAACACGCCATAGTACAACACACCATAGTACAACACGCCATAGTACAACACGCCATAGTACAACACGCCATAGTACAACACGCCATAGTACAACACGCCATAGTACAACACGCCATAGTACAACACGCCATAGTACAACACGCCATAGTACAACACGCCATAGTACAACACGCCATAGTACAACACGCCATAGTACAACACACCATAGTACAACACGCCATAGTACAACACGCCATAGTACAACACGCCATAGTACAACACACCATAGTACAACACGCCATAGTACAACACACCATTGTACTACACACCATAGTACAACACGCCATAGTACAACACACCATTGTACAACACACCATAGTACAACACGCCATAGTACAACACGCCATAGTACAACACGCCATAGTACAACACGCCATAGTACAACACACCACAGTACAACACGCCATAGTACAACACACCATTGTACAACACACCATAGTACAACACGCCATAGTACAACACGCCATAGTACAACACACCATAGTACAACACGCCATAGTACAACACACCATAGTACAACACGCCATAGTACAACACACCATAGTACAACACGCCATAGTACAACACACCATAGTACAACACGCCAAAGTACAACACACCATAGTACAACACGCCATAGTACAACACACCATAGTACAACACACCATAGTACAACACACCATTGTACAACACACCATAGTACAACACGCCATAGTACAACACGCCATAGTACAACACACCATAGTACAACACGCCATAGTACAACACGCCATAGTACAACACGCCATAGTACAACACACCATAGTACAACACACCATTGTACAACACACCATAGTACAACACGCCATAGTACAACACGCCATAGTACAACACACCATAGTACAACACACCATAGTACAACACGCCATAGTACAACACGCCATAGTACAACACACCATAGTACAACACGCCATAGTACAACACGCCATAGTACAACACACCATAGTACAACACACCATAGTACAACACGCCATAGTACAACACGCCATAGTACAACACGCCATAGTACAACACGCCATAGTACAACACACCATAGTACAACACGCCATAGTACAACACGCCATAGTACAACACGCCATAGTACAACACGCCATAGTACAACACGCCATAGTACAACACGCCATAGTACAACACGCCATAGTACAACACGCCATAGTACAACACGCCATAGTACAACACTCCATAGTACAACACGCCATAGTACAACACGCCATAGTACAACACGCCATAGTACAACACGCCATAGTACAACACGCCATAGTACAACACACCATAGTACAACACGCCATAGTACAACACGCCATAGTACAACACGCCATAGTACAACACGCCATAGTACAACACACCATAGTACAACACACCATAGTACAACACGCCATAGTACAACACACCATAGTACAACACACCATAGTACAACACACCATAGTACAACACGCCATAGTACAACACACCATAGTACAACACGCCATAGTACAACACGCCATAGTACAACACGCCATAGTACAACACGCCATAGTACAACACGCCATAGTACAACACGCCATAGTACAACACGCCATAGTACAACACGCCATAGTACAACACGCCATAGTACAACACACCATAGTACAACACGCCATAGTACAACACGCCATAGTACAACACGCCATAGTACAACACGCCATAGTACAACACACCATAGAACAACACACCATAGTACAACACGCCATAGTACAACACGCCATAGTACAACACACCATAGTACAACACGCCATAGTACAACACGCCATAGTACAACACGCCATAGTACAACACGCCATAGTACAACACGCCATAGTACAACACGCCATAGTACAACACGCCATAGTACAACACGCCATAGTACAACACACCATAGAACAACACACCATAGTACAACACGCCATAGTACAACACGCCATAGTACAACACACCATAGTACAACACGCCATAGTACAACACGCCATAGTACAACACGCCATAGTACAACACGCCATAGTACAACACGCCATAGTACAACACGCCATAGTACAACACGCCATAGTACAACACGCCATAGTACAACACGCCATAGTACAACACGCCATAGTACAACACACCATAGAACAACACACCATAGTACAACACGCCATAGTACAACACGCCATAGTACAACACACCATAGTACAACACGCCATAGTACAACACGCCATAGTACAACACGCCATAGTACAACACGCCATAGTACAACACGCCATAGTACAACACGCCATAGTACAACACGCCATAGTACAACACGCCATAGTACAACACGCCATAGTACAACACACCATAGTACAACACGCCATAGTACAACACGCCATAGTACAACACGCCATAGTACAACACGCCATAGTACAACACGCCATCGATGATTTTTTGTGTCTACATTTTAATTTGTAAGTTGGACACCAGGTTATATTTTTTGTCCAGTGAAATGTTAATTTTTTTATTGCCTCTTAGTTGACTTTAAGGTGTTTGATGTTCTAGTTGAAGAGGTGTTAATTATTATTATTATTATTATTATTATTATTATTATTAGTATCATTATTATTATTATTATTATTATTATTATTATTGTTAGTGTTATTATTATTATTATTATTATTATTATCATTATTATTATTATTATTATTATCATTATTATTATTGTTAGTGTTATTATTATTATTATTATTATTATTATTATTATTATTATTATTATTATTGTTAGTGTTATTATTATTATTATTATTATTATTATTATTATTATTATTATTATTATTATCAATCCGTTTTTCACTAGTGCTTTAGACAGTTGACGGGTTAGACTAGATTACATTAAATTAGGTTAGGTTAGGTTAGGTTAGGTTAGGTTTGTGTTCATCAGATTTCAGTGCAGATTCTCTGTTGGTCAGTCAACTTCAACACAGTATTTCGTGTGAAGGGTAGCAGCTGTGTTGAGCCGCCCTCACACACTGTAATACTAGCGAGCGTAATGTAGTTCTTGACCACCAGCAGGGAGAGGAATTTAATTCTCTCTGTCTCTGTCTCTGTCTCTTTCATGGTTTTCTTATTCGTTCCCCCAACTGCTATCTTTAATTTTTTCGTATTCCTTGATTTTTTATCTCTCTTTCCACATGATTGAAATCACAAGTATTTCGGCGATTAGCAGAGAAAACAAAATAAAGAATGATGAATGTCTAACACATGGTAAAAAAAATGGCGTAACGAATGGCCAAGGAAACAAACACACACATATATAAACTAGGGATGTCGTAACGAATGAACAAAACGTAACAAAAACAAGGAGTGACATAATGAATAGCTCGCCCACCCACCACCCCTAAAAAAAGATGAATGACGTAACATGCCTCCCTTACACGAACGGCTACACAAACAAAAACAAAAGAGCATCACAAAGCGCCATAGGAGACTGCAATTGCGTGAGGGGGGACGCACGCTATCAAGGTGGCGGCGGGTCGCATCAGGCAGAATTAAACTAATTACGGCAGGTGAGTGTATCTAATCTTGAATTATAGGAAAGGCCATAATAATCTCAGGTATACTATCGTAATCTCGCGGTGGTGGTTGGGTGGGGGTGTAATTACGGGAATGAGAATTTTTTTTTTAGTTAAAATTCAGGTAGATATTGCTCGGTGTGGTGGGGGTGTGGGAGGTGGGGGGGGGGAGCTAGGTAGTCGATGAGAGACGGCTGGACGAGTGCTGGGCAGACTAGGAACAAAATGAATTTACTTATAAGTGATCCAAACATTAAGTAATGGTTGACAATAGTCGGTCTTTGGAAGTGTAAGCCGTAATGAAGATTATATCCCTCACATGTGATAAACGTGTATGTATGTATGTATGTATGTAGAGAGAGAGATATGCTGATAGACAGACATAAACAACTAATAGCTACATAGACAGACAGACAGACAGACACTCTAATCCCCTGAACAAAGCATAGATCTTACATCTTTTTATCTTCCTTGCAAACATATTTCCAAGTACAATAGTCTTTCACCACCATATCTGCCTCCTTCCTTATATTTTACAGCTCCGGTAATATTCCTCCAACCACAATCACGGCCACAGTTTCTACCACCACCAACCACATCTCACTACCTTCATCACCACCACATACCACTACCTTCAGCACCACCACCACATCCCACTACCTTCACCACCGCCACATACCATTGCCTTCATCTCCACCACCACCAATACCACCATCACCACCACCACCACCACCACCACCACCATCACCACCACCACCACTACCACCATCACCACTACCACCACCACCACCACATCCAACTACCTTCATCACCACCTCCAACACCACCTTCACCACCACCTTCACCACCACCACCTTCACCACTAGCTTCACCTTCACCACCACCACCACCAACCACATCCCACTACCTTTCATCACCACCACATCCCACTTCCTTCAGCACCACCACCACATCCCACTACCTTCACCACCACCACATACCACTACCTTCATCATCACCACCACCACCACCACATCCCACTGCCTTCCATCACCACCACATCCCACTACCTTCACCACCACCACATACCACTACCTTCATCACTACCACCACCAACACCACCACCACCACCAATACCACCACCACCACCACCACCACCACATTCAACTACCTTTATCACCACCTCCAACACCACCTTCACCACCACCACCACCACCCACCACCACCACCACCACATCCCACTACCTTCACCACCACCACATACCACTACCTTCATCACTACCACCACCAACACCACCACCAATACCACCACCACCACCACCACCACCACCACCACCACCACCACCACATTCAACTACCTTTATCACCACCTCCAACACCACCTTCACCACCACCACCACCACCACCACCACCACCACCACCACCATATCCAACTACCTTCAACACCACCTCCACCACCTTCACCACCACCTTCACCACCACCTTCACCACCACCACCTTCACCACTAGCTTCACCTTCACCACCACCACCACCACTACCACCACATCCAACTACCTTCAACACCACCTCCACCATCACCACCACCACCTTCACCACTACCTTCACCACCACCACCACCACCACCTTCACCACCACCACACACTAGCACCTTCCTCACCACTACATAAACCCCTTCTGAGCACATTGTCAACTGCACTGAGACGATATATAACATTGTAAATCTTGGTTCGCTTAGTTTTACTCTCTCCCGCCTGTTTATAGAGCAGAACGTCGCCCTGTTCGGTCGTCCTGCACACACACAATCCGTTTTCTGTTGCCCGGTCACCCAGTTTTCTATCATATGTTATTTGTTTATTTTTTGCTTGTGTCTTCTGTGTGTGTGTGTCTGTTTATCTGTCTCTCTGTTTACCCATCGATCTTTACAAACTATTTGTTCTCTCTCTCTCTCTCTCTCTCTCTCTCTCTCTCTCTCTCTCTCTCTCTCTCTCTCACTCCATACAGTGATACTGGCACGAGTCGCTTCTCTCAGTTACTCTTGGGAGTCCCTCTTTAAATCTCTGGGTTCGTAACACTTGAGTTTTTCTGTGTTTTACCGCAGACACACCAGACACACGAAAAAAAACATACAGACATATACACGAACAAGCACACGGACAAACACATATGCATACATACAATAGAGAAACGTTACAGATTAGAACTTTTTCTCCAATTTGCATTTTTCCTCCACTATAAGCCACACACCTTTATATATATATACATATATATATATATATATATATATATATATATATATATATATATATATATATATATATATATATAACAGACCAGATAAACATATGTGTATATCCGTATCAACAACACACACACACACACACACACACACACACACACTCCATCTCAAAGAAGTTCAAGAGATACGCACCAACGCACACAGACTCTTACACACACAAATACATGATATACACACAGATGGAATCTGACACAAACCAAACAACTATACAGCAGCTGAAGAAAACGATACATCTCTCTCTTTGGTGTTTGTGTGTTGAGACAAACAGCTAGGGTAAATATGTGGTATTTTATAAAGACCTTTAACTACTGACTGTGACTTGCGTGTGATCTTTAACCTTTACCTTTACTTTTGAGAGTGACCAATGGGCTAGAGGCTGTCCTTCGTTTGTACTTCGAGGGTGACTTCCATTTGACCTTGGAGGATGACCCACGTTTGACCTTTCAGGACGAGATTTATTTGACCTTTGAGATTCACTTACGTGTGCCTTTGGAGGACAACTTTTGTTTAACATTTGAAGGTGACTCTCATCTGATTTTGGAGGGTGACGTCGAGGCTGAAGTAATGTGGCGAGCGAGTAAGAGGAGGGAGACTGTACTACTGCCTCCTGTTTCCTGACGTTACCTTGGGGTGTAATGAGATTGGCTGATTCTATTTGTCTCTCTCTCCCTCTCATTCTGCTTCTCTGCCTCTGGATGATTCTCCTTCTCTCATTTTGTCCGTTTCTCTTTTTCTGTTCCTGGAATTGTGTATGTCTGTCTCTCTGTCAGGTTGATTCTATTTGTGTTTGTCTCAGTTTCTCTCTGCTTCTGTCTCCATTTTCCTCTACTATTTTCTTTATTCCTTCCCAGTCCTCTTTATCTCACCCCCTGCGTTTACCTCTCCATCCTTCTTCCCTGTCCCTCCTTTACCCCTCTCCCCCTCCTTGCAATTTACTAATCGTTCTCTGTATTTATTTTTATTCTACCCACTCCACCTCCTTCCTTCCTTCCTTCCGGCCATTCCTCTCTCTCCCTTCCTCTTGGCCTAATTCACTCCCAACTTCCTTCCTCTGTTCTCCTCTCTCTTTTTCTCTCTCCCTTCCTCTCTACACCTTTTTGTTTCCCGTTTTTCCTCCCTTCCTCCCTCCCTCCCTCCCTCCCTTCCACCACCAAGTGTATTCACCAGTACAGGTTATTGCCTAACCAGGACTTCCCATACCTCGTCCCTTCTCCCTCCTCACTTCCTTCCTTTCTTTCCTTCGTTTCCTCCTTCTCTTCTCCACCATTGTGGGTTTAGACACACCAGGTCCCCCACAACTCGTTCATCTTTCCTTTCCTTCCTTCCTTCCTTCCTTCCTTCCTTCCTTCACTTCACCAGGACGGGTCTAGACACACCAGGCCTCCCCACAACTCGTCCATCACCCCAAAACTGCTGCATCATAACACCTCAAGTTTTTAGGGTGAGAATTATAGTGAGTAAAAGCAGTGTCTTGTTCGTCTTGGTCAGTCAGCCGTGGTTAATGTCACGGCCCAGAATATACCTGGTTAAAGTTACCTGTTAAGGGTGAGTGATGTTGGTGAGAGTGTGTGTGTGTGTGTGTGTGTGTGTGTGTGAGAGTGATGTTGGTGTGTTTGTGTGTGTGTGTGTGTGTGTGTGTGTGTGTGTGTGTGTATATGAGAAGGTTTGAGAGACTAGGTCAGATTAGTGTTTAAAAACGCTTGTGTCGTGTGTGTGTGATATTCTGAACTGGGTAATTAGTTGACTGTGGAGTTGTCGAAAAGGGTGAATGAGTTGGGTCACACACACACACACACACACACCACTTCTGGTTGTGTGGTCAGGTCATGGGTGTTGACCTTGCTTTACTGAACGCCTGTAAATAAGGTCAACAGATCAATACAGTGAGTAAAGTTTGGGTTTTAGTGAGTAATAAAGCGACACACACGCCGAGGGGATCGTTTCTGAAAGTTAAGTTGGAGCGATAATGTTTTAGAGAATGTTTGTGTACATGGGTTGTTAGTAGTGTGTGTGTGTGTGTGTAAAAGGATGGACTTTAATACTGTGTCTAGAGTATTTTTACAGATATGTTAAAAATGTGTCTATGTCTACAGGAAACGTTCATAGTATGTCTATGTCTACAGGAAACGATAATAGTGTGTCTATGTTTACAGGAAACGTTCATAGTGTGTCTATGTCTACAGGAAACGTTAATAGTGTGTCTATATGTACAGGGAACGTTAATAGTGTGTCTATGTCTACAGGAAACGTTAATAGTGTGTCTATGTCTACAGGAAATGTTAATAATGAGTCTATGTGTACAGGAAACATTAGTAGTGTGTCTATGTGTACAGGGAACGTTAATAGTGTGTCTATGTCTACAGGAAACATTAGTAATGTGTCTATGTGTACAGGGAACGTTAATAGTGTGTCTATGTCTACAGGAAACGTTCATAGTGTGTCTATGTGTACAGGAAACGTTAATAGTGTGTCTATGTCTACAGGAAACGTTCATAGTGTGTCTATGTGTACAGGGAATGTTAATAGTGTGTCTATGTCTACAGGGAACGTTAATAGTGTGTCTATGTCTACAGGGAACGTTAATAGTGTGTCTATGTCTACAGGGAACGTTAATAGTGTTCCAATGTCTACAGGGAACGTTAATAGTGTGTCTGTCTACAGGGAACGTTAATAATGTGTCTATGTCTACAGGGAACGTTAATAGTGTGTTTATGTACAGGGAACGTTAAAAGTGTGTCTATGTCTACAGGAAACGTTAGTAGTGTGTCTATGTCTACAGGAAACGTTAATAATGTGTCTATGTCTACAGGGAACGTTAATAGTGTGTCTATGTCTACAGGGAACGTTAAAAGTGTGTCTATGTCTACAGGAAACGTTAATAATGTTTCTATGTCTACAGGGAACGTTAATAGTGTGTCTATGTCTACAGGGAACGTTAATAGTGTGTCTATATGTACAAGAAACGTTTGTAGTGTGTCTATGTCTACAGGAAACGTTAATAGTGTGTCTATGTCTACAGGGAACGTTAATAGTGTGTCTATGTCTACAGGGAACGTTAAAAGTGTGTCTATGTCTACAGGAAACGTTAATAATGTTTCTATGTCTACAGGGAACGTTAATAGTGTGTCTATGTCTACAGGGAACGTTAATAGTGTGTCTATATGTACAAGAAACGTTTGTAGTGTGTCTATGTCTACAGGAAACGCTAATAGTGTGTTTATGTACAGGAAACGTTAGTAGTGTGTCTATGTCTACAGGGAACGCTAATAGTGTGTTTATGTACAGGAAACGTTAGTAGTGTGTCTATGTGTACAGGAAACGTTAATAATGTTTCTATGTCTACAGGGAACGTTAATAGTGTGTCTATGTCTACAGGGAACGTTAATAGTGTGTCTATGTGTACAGGGAACGTTAATAGTGTGTCTATGTGTACAGGAAACGTTTGTAGTGTGTCTATGTACAGGAAACGTAAATAGTGTTTCCATGGAGCCACAATATTGCCAGTATTGCGTCATCTGAAAAAGATTCACCTGTGTTGGGCAGATATAAACCTACCGAACCCGGGAGAGTTTTGGTCCATTGTCGAGGGTCACCTTAAAGGTTCGGGTCTGTTATTATTGCACGAGAGAGAGAGAGAGAGAGAGAGAGAGAGAGACAGAGAGAGAGAGAGAGAGAGAGAGAGAGATGAAAAAAATATTTTCGATAGTACGTGAAACAATAAAATAACAAACGATTAGAAAGAGAGAATGACACACACACACACACACATACACACACACACACACACACACACACACACACACACACACACACACACACACACACACACACACACACACATACACACACACACACACACACACACACACACACACACACAGGCGATGAGAGAAATCGTGAGTATTAAAATCAGGACACCAAACTTTCATCTCTGAAAAGTTAATGAGGAGAGCTGAAACGAAGGTCTCTCCGTGAGGCGCTTCAAAGGCCAGAGACAAAATTTGTAATTTGGAAAGCGACAGAGAGAGAGAGAGAGAGAGAGAGAGAGAGAGAGAGAGAGAGAGAGAGAGAGAGAGAGAGAGTGACTCGTCCACCTTTCATCTCTGGTGATCGCCTCGGGTTTGTCTTTTAAGTTCATCCTGGCGGCCTCTGGCATTAACATAATCGTCCCTACCGTCATATGCTCTCTCTCTCTCTCTCTCTCTCTCTCTCTCTCTCTCTCTCTCTCTCTCTCTCTCTCTCTCTCTCTCTCTCGTTGTATCTATCTGTCTCTGTCTCAATAACAACTCGCTCTTCACAGTATGTTTGCCTCCGTCCCTCACTATAACTGTCACACTCTATCATTGTATCCGTCTGTCTCACACTTAACCAGCCGTCTGTCTCACACTTAACCATCCGTCTGTCTCACACCTAACCATCCGTCCGTCTCACACTTAACCATCCGTCTGTCTCACACTTAACAATCCGTCTGTCTCACACTTAACCATCCGTCTGTCTCACACTTAACCATCCGCCTGTCTCACACTTAACCATCCGCCTGTCTCACGTTTAACCATCCGTCTGTCTCACACTTAACCATCCGTCTGTCTCACACATAACCATCCGTCTGTCTCACACTTAACCATCCGTCCGTCTCACACTTAACCATCCGTCTGTCTCACACTTAACCATCCGTCTGTCTCACACTTAACCATCCGTCTGTCTCACACTTAACCATCCGTCCGTCTCACACTTAACCATCCGTTTGTCTCACATTTAACCATCCGTCTGTCTCACACTTAACCATCCGTCTGTCTCACACTTAACCATCCGTCTGTCTCACACTTAACCATCCGTCTGTCTCACACTTAACCATCCGTCTGTCTCACACTTAAGCATCCGCCTGTCTCACATTTAACCATCCGTCTGTCTCACACTTAACCATCCGTCTGTCTCACACTTAACCATCCGTCTGTCTCACACTTAACCATCCGTCTGTCTCACACTTAACCATCCGTCTGTCTCACACTTAACCCTCCGTCTGCCTCACACTGTACTGTATCTTTCTGTCTGTTTCACCGTATTTTCGTGTTTTTTCGCACCTGTCTCTCAACAGCAACAACGACCAGAAAAGTCACAGAATAAACACGATAATAATAATGAACAAATACATTACCTCCCCGAACAACAACACAACAACTACCCTAACAACAAGAACAATGCAACAACTACCCCAGCTACAACAACAAGAACAATGCAACAACTACCCCAGCTACAACAACAATATCAAACAGGAAAAATAACAATAACCACAACCCCACAACGTCACCGAGATTTACACAGTCCGCTAAAAATACATAGAAGGTCAGTGTAGGGTCATGCTCTTATTCCCTCTTAATATTTTGAACAAACATTTATTCTGTGTGTTTACCAGGAGATGTGACCTTCACCTACCTGTTCACGAGGCAGGTAAAGATGATAGTGTACTTAACCTAACCTAACCTAACCTAACCTAACCTAACCTAACCTAACCATCTGTAGTGGGTGAGTGAGAGTGTTTAAGGGAAGTTGTGAATTGGTTTTAGAGGGGCAGTGGTTACGTCTTACTTTTATCTCCACGGTCTCTCTTTCTTGATAGAAAAAAGATATATAGATCCAGAGAGAGAGAGAGAGAGAGAGAGAGAGAGAGAGAGAGAGGGGGGGGGGGGGGATAGAGAGAGTCATCTATACAGGATCTACCTCAACACATAGGTAGGGATCAAAGAAATTCTTAAGTTCCAACATCACCGTTCAGATAGAAGCGAATACATAGAGCCGAGGTCGTCAGGCTTTGGGGGGAGACAAGACTGGGGCTTTATCTATGTCGGGAGAATAGGAGAGGGGAGGAGTGGAGTATTGGAGGTAGTGGGGAGTGAGTGTTGTGGAGGGGAGGAGTGGGTGTTGGGGAAGGGAGGAGTGAGTGTTGGGGAGATGGGGAGGATGTTGGTTATGGGAGGACATGCGTATTCGGGAGGGGAGGAGTGGATGTTGGGGAAGTGGGGAGGAATGGTGAGATAGACTGTGAGGATTTGGGAAGCTGGTGGGATGGACTGTGGTTAGGTGGGGAGGATTTTGAGAATTTGTGGGAAGGACTAGAGAGGTGGGGAGGAGTTTTGAAGACATATGGAAGATTTCTTGGGGAGTTATGTAGAGGTAGGAAGGGAGTGTTTGGGGGGATGGGGTGAACTTAGACAGTGGGTGGGGAGGATGTTGGGGAGGTTGAGATAGTTTTAGGGAAGTGAGGAGTGGGATCTTGGGGAGGTGGGGAGGGATAGAGATAGGAAGGGAGGGTGTAGAAAAGTGGTGAGTAGGGGAAGGAGTAGGGAAGGTGGGGAGTGGGTGGAGAGAATGTTGGGGGATTTACGAAGATGTAATAAACTTGAGGAATGCAGAAAAAATGTTGGTCTGGAAATCCGACCTGCCTTCTGACACATAGATAGAAGAAAGACAGACAGACAGACACACAGGGAGACAGGTAGACAGGAATAAATCCCTTCTCTTAAGAAAACAATCTAGCTTAAATTGCTTTACCGATCAAAATCCCGGTGGACTTAGACACATAAGACAGAGAACGTAGTATGTCCCCTCCCTTAACCCCCACCCACCCATTACTCCAAAGGGGCGCCCCCCCCCCCCAATAAAAAAGAAAAAGAAAAGAGAAAAGGGACAGATTAGATCCCCGGGAAATCTGATTCCCAAAGGCTGATCTGAAAATCCTACAAGGAGATTAACCCAGCCTGAGGGTTTAAGGTCCTACTGTATAATAGTTCAACCAATTTAAATTCTTTCTCTCTTCATAAGGTAAAAAAAAGACTTATTATTTAAAGATTCCCAAGAATTTCATTGGTAGAGCAGAGTGAAAGTGTAGTGAAACCCTGGGCTAACGTTTGTGTGTAGTGGAGAGTCGTATGATACACACTACACACACACACACATATATATATATATATATATATATATATATATATATATATATATTTCATTAGCCCAATAAAGCACGCGGACTTCTACATACAATCAACACCTCAACCCGCCAGGATTCGAACCCACGGCCCACAAGCCTATGACTGTGACCGGGGAACGCTAACCGCTGGACCACCAGGATGCTAAAAGCAGTCCTAGACTTTGTTATATTTCACACAAAGCCTGTTCAACGAGCTTATGGCGCCGTGAACCTCTAATGGGGACCACCCGCACCACTTAGGTGGTCAGAGTAACGTTTTACCAAATCCGGCTTCGAAACACGAGGATCCATATATATTTCATTAGCCATAAGCTCGTTGAACAGGCTTTGTGTGAAATATAACAAAGTCTAGGACTGCTTTTAGCATCCTGGTGGTCCAGCGGTTAGCGTTCCCCGGTCACAGTCATAGGCTTGTGGGCCGTGGGTTCGAATCCTGGCGGGTTGAGGTGTTGATTGTATATAGAAGTCCGCGTGCTTTATTGGGCTAATGAAATATTTATGGATCCTCGTGTTTCGAAGCCGGATTTGGTAAAACGTTACTCTGACCACCTAAGTGGTGCGGGTGGTCCCCATTAGAGGTTCACGGCGCCATAAGCTCGTTGAACAGGCTTTGTGTGAAATATAACAAAGTCTAGGACTGCTTTTAGCATCCTGGTGGTCCAGCGGTTAGCGTTCCCCGGTCACAGTCATAGGCTTGTGGGCCGTGGGTTCGAATCCTGGCGGATTGAGGTGTTGATTGTATGTAGAAGTCCGCGTGCTTTATTGGGCTAATGAAATATATATGGATCCTCGTGTTTCGAAGCCGGATTTGGTAAAACGTTACTCTGACCACCTAAGTGGTGCGGGTGGTCCCCATTAGAGGTTCACGGCGCCATAAGCTCGTTGAACAGGCTTTGTGTGAAATATAACAAAGTCTAGGACTGCTTTTAGCATCCTGGTGGTCCAGCGGTTAGCGTTCCCCGGTCACAGTCATAGGCTTGTGGGCCGTGGGTTCGAATCCTGGCGGGTTGAGGTGTTGATTGTATATAGAAGTCCGCGTGCTTTATTGGGCTAATGAAATATATATGGATCCTCGTGTTTCGAAGCCGGATTTGGTAAAACGTTACTCTGACCACCTAAGTGGTGCGGGTGGTCCCCATTAGAGGTTCACGGCGCCATAAGCTCGTTGAACAGGCTTTGTGTGAAATATAACAAAGTCTAGGACTGCTTTTAGCATCCTGGTGGTCCAGCGGTTAGCGTTCCCCGGTCACAGTCATAGGCTTGTGGGCCGTGGGTTCGAATCCTGGCGGGTTGAGGTGTTGATTATATATATATATATATATATATATATAAGGAAACCAGACCAATTAGAAGCACAACACAGTACAGGACGGTTGTTATGGCTAAATATAAATGAAAAAGGAATTCCATAGTTAGTAAAATTTTTATAACCCCAATTTTGTGTTCTGCGGTGACCAGCTAGAGAGAGAGAGAGAGAGAGAGAGAGAGATTTCCCACTTACCTCAGAGAGAAACATACTGTACACACACAAACCCACTCCCGCTAGAACTATCTGCGAATCTACATATTTCTACATATGCAAATTAGCTAAAGATAAAAAGAGTCTCACAGGGCGTCCAGTTATGTTCACTGGAAGACAAGTCCCGCACATGTTAAGAAGATCATAGGATTACCATACAAGTAGCGGCTGTGTGTGTGTATGTGTGTGTGTGTGTGTGTGTGTGTGTGTGTGTGTGTGTGTGTGTGTGTTTCAAGAGAGATGTTGACTAAGAAGGGAGAAGTGCTGATGAATAATTTGGTGTTTCTGTCTGTCCCTGTCTCTGTCTCTCGCCTGTCTGTTTATTGTATATGTCTGTCTTTGGTGATATGTCTTATTATTTCTTGCTCTTAGGCTCTTTCTAATTCTTTCTCTTCCTCGCTTCTCTTTCTCTTTCTTTCCCAATTCCTTACACCTTCTCTTTCACCCTCTCCCTCACACACACGTAAGTACTATCGCATTAACAATTCACAAGAGTAAACCTCGCCTGACTAGGTGTTCCACGGATAGGTAATGTCACTGGGCCACTTAACGACGATCCCCTGATGTTCTCCTCAGTAATCGTCTTCGGTGGCTGGTCAGATGGACCCTAAGCCCTATTAGGTCTCTCATTCTACACTAAGCTATTCAGTGCGATTAGGTTTCCAGTCATAATAGGTCTCAGTCTAATCCTTGCCTGTCATTATTATTGGGTCCCAGTCAAGGAGGTTTCACCGTAACCTAACTTGCAGTTCAGTCTTAATAGGTCCTTGTGTTCATGGGCCCATAGTTAGGTTAGGTTAGATTAGGTTATGTTTGGTTAGGTTAGATTAGGTTATATTTGGTTAGGTTAGGTTAGATTTGGTTAGGTTAGGTTATAGTTGGTTAGGTTAGGTTATATTTGGTTAGATTAGGTTAGGTTATATTTGGTTAGGTTAGGTTATAGTTGGTTAGGTTAGGTTATATTTGGTTAGGTTAGGTTAGGTTATATTTGGTTAGGTTAGGTTATATTTGGTTAGGTTTGGTTATATTTGGTTAGGTTTGGTTATATTTGGTTAGGTTAAGTTTATTCAGAGTTGTGCATTCTCTCTCTCATTTCGGTGTATCTCTCTTCTCTTCCTTTGTTTACCCATTTTTCTCTCCGTTTCTTTTTATTCGTTTTATGTATTTTTTTCTTTCTCATTTCTAGCAATTTCACATTATTATTTCTGTCTCTTACTTTCTAACTCTTTTCTCCCATTCTTTCTTATTGTCTTTCTCTTTCACACTTCTCTCTTCCTTTCTCACTCTCTCTTCACCTCCCTTCCACCCCATTTTGCTCTCTACTTCATTTCCTCTTCATAATTTCATTTCTTACCGCTCTCCCTCTTCTTTTACCCCCCTCTGTCTCTCCCTTTTCTCTCTCCCTTTCCTTCTTGCATCTCCCTCCTCTCTCTCTCCACTATCTCTTCCTGCGTCTCAACCTCTCTCTCTTTCCTTTCTCTTTTTCTCCATCTCTCCCACCTAAAAGAGAGCTCAGATTCTCAACTGGCTCAGCCATAATAATATTGTTATTATTGTCCACTCTGCATCTGTGTGTTTCTGGCTAAATAAACAGTTTCAATTCAATTCAAAACCTCTCTCTCTTTTTCCTTTCTCTCATTCTTGATTCCCTTGGCTTCTTCCCCTCCCCTGTCTTCTTCCCCCACCTTTCCTCTTCCTCTGCTTTCACCTTTCTTCTTATCCTCATTCCATTTGTCCTCTTGTTTATTTAGTCATCTCCATTCTACCTGTTCATTATGTGCCGCACCCACCTGTGTCACGCACGCCCCCTGTGTCACGCACACCCTCCTGTACCACACACGCCCACCCGTCCCACACACACCCATCTGTACCACACACGCCCACCTGTACTATACACACCTACCTGTACCACACACACAACCACCTGTACCACACACACAACCACCTGTAACACACACACACCCACCTGTACTACACACGCCCACCTGTACTACACACGAAAATTACGATGTTATTTACTTAGACTTTAGCAAAGCATTTGACAGAGTACCGCATCAGAGGCTTCTGAGAAAAATTAAGGCTCATGGTATCGAGGGGAAAGTTTTAAATTGGATAAAATCATGGCTCACCGATAGAACGCAGAGGGTCGGCGTAGATGGTGTTAAATCTGAGTGGGGCCGTGTAACCAGTGGGGTTCCCCAGGGGTCAGTACTAGGCCCACTCTTGTTCATAATCTACATAAACGATCTAGATGCTGGGATCAGCAGTGACACAAGCAAGTTTGCGGATGACACCAAAATAGGGCGGCAAATTAATTCAGGGCAGGATGCAAATGCATTACAGGAGGATCTAAATAAACTGCAGGGGTGGTCTGAAAAATGGCAAATGAAATTCAACACCAGCAAGTGCAGCGTACTTAATATTGGAAGAACATATACTTATAATGTATACAGCCTTAACAACATCAACCTAGAGAAGTCGACTTGTGAAAGAGACCTAGGGGTACTTGTAAGCCCGGACCTACGGCCTAGAAAACAGTGCGTTAATGTTCGAAATAAGGCAAACAGAGTATTGGGTTTTATATCTAGAAGTGTAAATAACAAGAGCGCAGAGGTCTTATTGCAACTGTATCTTGCGCTAGTCAGGCCGCACCTCGATTATGCGGTCCAGTTCTGGTGCCCCAATTATAGAATGGATATAAATTTACTGGAGTCGGTGCAGCGAAGAATGACAAAAATGATTCTGGGACTTAGAATCCTTCCATATCAGGATAGGTTAAAGAAACTTAACTTACATTCCCTAGAAAGACGAAGAGTACGGGGAGATATGATAGAAGTATTTAAGTGGGTGAAAGGAATCAATAAAGGGGATATAGATACAGTTCTTATAATATCCGAGCAGTATAGGACTCGGAGCAACGGATTCAAGTTGGATAAGTTTAGGTTTAGGAGGGAGATAGGAAGAAACTGGTTCACAAATTGGGTGGTGGACGAGTGGAACAAGTTTAGCAACTTTGTAGTAAGTGCGGGAACTCTGGAAAGTTTCAAAAGGAGGCTAGATAGATTCATGGATGATAGAGAGTGGTAGTAACTCTCGACAGGAGCTGCCATGCACAGGCCAACCGGCCTATTGCAGACTCCTTATTTTCTTATTTTCTTATGTTCACCCACCTGTACCACACACACACCCACCTGTACCACACACACAACCACCTGTACCACACACACACCCACCTGTACCATACACGCCAACCTGTACTACACACACCCACCTGTACCACACACACCCACCTCTACCACACACGCCCACCTCTACCACACACACCCACCTGTACTACACACCACCCACCTGTACTATACACACCCACCTGTCCCACACACACCAACTTGTAACACACACGCCCACCTCTACCACACACACACACCTGTACTATACACACCCACTTGTACCACACACACCCACCTGTACGACACACGCCCACCTCTACCACACACACACCCACCTGTACTATGCACACCCACTTGTACCACAGACACCCACCTGTATTACACACGCCCATCTGTACCACAAACACCCACCTGTACCACACACACGCCCACCCGTACCACAGACACCCACCACTACCACACACACCCACCTGTACCACACCCACCTGTAACACACCCACCTGTAACACACGCTCACCTGTACCACACACACACCCACTTTACTATACACACCCAACTGTACCACAAACACCCACCTGTACCACACACACGCCCACCCGTACCACACACACCCACCACTACCAAACACACCCACCTGTACCACAAACACCCACCTGTAACACACACGCTCACCTGTACCACAAACAACCACCTGTATTACACACGTCCACCTGTACCACACACACACCCACGTGTACCACACACACACACACCCACCTGTACCACACACACACACCCACCTGTACCACACACCCACCTGTACCACACACCCACCTGTACCACACACACCCACCAATACCCAACACTCCCACCTGTACCACACACACCCACCTGTAACACACACGTCCACCTGTACCACACACACACCCACGTGTACCACACACACACACACACCCACCTGTACCACACACACACACCCACCTGTACCACACACCCACCTGTACCACACACACCCACCAATACCCAACACTCCCACCTGTACCACACACACCCACCTGTACCACACACGCCCACCCGTACCACACACACCCACCAATACCATACACACCCACCTGTACCACACACACCCACCTGTACCACACACACCCACTGTACCACACACACCCACCTGTAACACACACACACACCTGTACCACACACACCCACCTGTACCACACACGCCCACCTGTACCACACACACCCACCAATACCATACACACCCACTTGTACCACACACACCCACCTGTACCACTCACACCCACCTGTACCACACACACACCCACCTGCACCACACAAACCCACCTGTACCACTCACACCCACTTATACCACACTCATCCACATGTACCACACATACCCACCTGTACCACACACACCCACCTGTACCAATCACACCCAATTATACCACACCCACCCACCTGTACCACACACACCCACCTGTACCACACACCCTCACCTGTACCACACACACCCACCTGTACCACAGACACCCACCTGTACCACACACACCCACCTGTACCACAAACACCCCACCTGTACCACAGACACCCACCTGTACCACACACACCCACCTGTACCACACACACCCCACCTGTACCACACACACACACTCACCTGTACCACACACACCCACGTGTACCACACACACCCACCTGTATCACACACACCCCACCTGTACCACACACACACACTCACCTGTACCACACACACCCACGTGTAACACACACACACACCTGTACCACTCACACCCACCTGTACCACACACACACCCACCTGTACCACACACACCCACCTGTACCACTCACACCCACCTGTACCACACACACAACAACCTGTACCACACACATCCACCTGTACCACACACACACCCAACTGTACCACACACACCACCTGTACCACACACACACCCACCTGTACCACACACACCACCTGTACCACACACACCCACCTGTACCACACACACCCACCTGTACCACACACACCACCTGTACCACACCCACCCACCTGTACCACACACCCACCAACCTGTACCACACACACCACCTGTACCACACACACCCACCTGTACCACAAAAACCCACCTGTACCACAGACACCCACTTGTACCACACACACCCACCTGTACCACACACACCCCACCTGTACCACACACACACCCACCTCTAATACACACACCCACCTCTAATACACACACCCACCTGTACCACACACACACACACTCACCGGTACCACACCCACCCACCTGTACCACACACACCCCACCTGTACCACACACACACACTCACCTGTACCACACACACACACTCACCTGTACCACACACACCCACTGTACCAGACACACACAACCACCTGCACTACACACACCCACGTGTACCACACACACACACGTGTACCACTCACACCCACCTGTACCACACACACAACAACCTGTTCCACACACACCCACCTGTACCACACACACCCACCTGTACCACTCACACCCACCTGTACCACACACCCACCTGTACCACACACACCCACCAATACCCAACACTCCCACCTGTACCACACACACCCACCTGTACCACACACGCCCACCCGTACCACACACACCCACCAATACCATACACACCCACCTGTACCACACACACCCACCTGTACCACACACACCCACCTGTAACACACACGCTCACCTGTACCACACACACACCCACCTGTACCACACACACACACCTGTACCACACACACCCACCTGTACCACACACGCCCACCTGTACCACACACACCCACCAATACCATACACACCCACTTGTACCACACACACCCACCTGTAACACACACGCTCACCTGTACCACACACACACCCACCTGTACCACACACACACACCTGTACCACACACACCCACCTGTACCACACACGCCCACCTGTACCACACACACCCACCAATACCATACACACCCACTTGTACCACACACACCCACCTGTACCACTCATACCCACCTGTACCACACACACACCCACCTGCACCACACATACCCACCTGTACCACACACACCCACCTGTACCAATCACACCCAATTATACCACACCCACCCACCTGTACCACACACACCCACCTGTACCACACACACTCACCTGTACCACACACACCAATTTGTACCACACACACCCACCTGAACCACACACACCCACCTGTACATCAACACCCACTTTGTACCACTCACACCCACCTGTACCACACACACCCACCTGTACCACACACACCCACTTTTACCATACATACACCATCTGTACCACACACACCCACCTGTACCACACACACCCACCTGTACCACACACACCTACCTGTACCACACACACCCACCTGTACCACACACACCTACCTGTACCACACACACACACACCACCTGTACCACACAAACCCACCTGTACCACACACACCCACCTGTACCACACACACCTACCTGTACCACACACACACACCATCTGTACCACACACACCCACCTGTACCACACACACCCACCTGTACCACACACACCAACCTGAAGCACACACACCCACCTGTACCACACACACCAACCTGAAGCACACACACACACCTGTACCACAAAAACCCACCTGTACCACACACGCCCACCTGTACCACTCACACCCACTTATACCACACCCACCCACCTATATCAAACACACCCACCTGTACTACACACACCCACCCATACCACAAACACCCACTTGTACCACACACGCCCACCTGTACCAGACACACACCCACCTGTACCACACATGCCACCTGTACCACACACACACCCACCTGTACCACACACACACACCCACCTGTACCACACACACCCACCTGTACCACACACACACCACCTGTACCACATACACCCACCTGTACCACACATGCCACCTGTACCACACACACACCCACCTGTACCACACACACACACCTGTACCACAAACACCCACCTGTACCACACACACACACACACCTGTACCACACACACAACCACCTGTACCACACACACACACCACCTGTACCACACACACACACCACCTGTACCACACACACACACCACCTGTACCACACACACACACCACCTGTACCACACGCACACACCACCTGTACCACACACACACAGCCACCTGTACCACACACACAACACCACCTGTACCACACACACACCACCTGTACCACACACACACCACCTGTACCACACACCACCTGTACCACACACACTCACCTGTACCACAAACACCCACCTGTACCACAGACACCCACCTGTACCACAGACACCCACCTGTACCACAAACACCCACCTGTACCACAGACACCCACCTGTACCACACACACCCACCTTTACCACAGACACCCACCTGTACCACACACACCCACCTGTACCACACACACCCCACCTGTACCACACACACACACTCACCTGTACCACACACACCCACGTGTACCACACACACCCACCTGTATCACACACACCCCACCTGTACCACACACACACACTCACCTGTACCACACACACCCACGTGTACCACACACACACACCTGTACCATTCACGCCCACCTGTACCACACACACCCACCTGTACCACTCACACCCACCTGTACCACACACACAACAACCTGTACCACTCACATCCACCTGTACCACACACACACCCACCTGTACCACACACACCACCTGTACCACACACACACCCACCTGTACCACACACACCCACCTGTACCACACACACCACCTGTACCACACCCACCCACCTGTACCACACACCCACCAACCTGTACCACACACACCACCTGTACCACACACACCCACCTATACCACAAAAACCCACCTGTACCACAGACACCCACTTGTACCACACACACCCACCTGTACCACACACACCCCACCTGTACCACACACACACCCACCTCTAATACACACACCCACCTCTAATACACACACCCACCTGTACCACACACACACACACTCACCGGTACCACACACACCCACCTGTACCACACGCACGCCACCTGTACCACACACACACACTCACCTGTACCACACACACACACTCACCTGTACCACACACACCCACTGTACCAGACACACACAACCACCTGCACTACACACACCCACGTGTGCCACACACACACACGTGTACCACTCACACCCACCTGTACCACACATCAACAACCTGTTCCACACACACCCACCTGTACCACACACACCCACCTGTACCACTCACACCCACCTGTACCACACACACAACCGTCTGTTCCACATACACCCACCTGTACCACACACACCCACCTGTACCACACACACCCACCTGTGCCACTCACACCCACCTGTACCACACACACAACCGTCTGTTCCAAATACACCCACCTGTACCACACACACCCACCTGTAACACACACGCTCACCTGTACCACACACACACCCACCTGTACGTCACACAACACCACCTGTATTACACACGTCCACCTGTACCACTCACACCCACCTGTACCACACACACAACCACCTGTTCCACACACACCCACCTGTACCACACACACCCACCTGTACCATTCACGCCCACCTGTACCACACACACCCACCTGTACCACTCACACCCACCTGTACCACACACACAACCGTCTGTTCCAAATACACCCACCTGTACCACACACACCCACCTGTAACACACACGCTCACCTGTACCACACACACCCACCTGTAACACACACGCTCACCTGTACCACACACACACCCACCTGTACGTCACACAACACCACCTGTATTACACACGTCCACCTGTACCACTCACACCCACCTGTACCACACACACAACCACCTGTTCCACACACACCCACCTGTACCACACACACCCACCTGTACAACACACACACCCACCTGGACCACACATGTCCACGCCTTGTCTTCTAAACCGGAATGGCTCACAAGTGATGGTGGAGTGGCAGTGTTGCTAACTTAGCGAAAAACTCGTCAAATGTAGCGAGTCTGAGGATCCTTTAGCAACTTTCGGGAATTTTTGAAGATGGTGAAAATAATTACGAAATAATGACACATTTTCTCTACGTGAAAGGCTTGTTTTCTTTAGACATTTTTTTTATCGCTGACGTAATTGTAAATACGTGTTGAAGATGAACCATTGGATAATTCAACTGAGGAATTAATTTCTGACTTTAGTAAGTAAAAAGTACAATGTAAATAAATCAACAATAGTTTGCTCGCATATTCAATTACATATTTGACTAATTGGACTACTGTAGGTTACAGACCTGTTCAATCCCGTTGATGACTAACATGACTGAAGAATTAATTGGAAATCCGAATAAGAATGAACTGGAGATCTGAACACGACAGAGCACGAGAATTGGGACATATTTTACGCATGTTGAAAATATATATTAAAATATTTTATTCGGCCTGTGTACTACGTTTGAGAATGGCAGCAGCTCGGTTGAAAATGTTCTCGATAAACACAATTAAAATTTGATAGTTAACGAGAATGGAATACAATGCATGTCCCAAGAGGTACCTCACTATAACAAGAGACCTTCTCTCACACACAGGTACAGTAATTGAACTACAAGTGAGAGTAAATGACGCGGAAATAGTATATTAATTAAATCGTTCTATTTCAGAATTTCAGAGACCGACAGAGTTAGGAAAATGGTATTAATTTTAAATGATCATAATAAACTGTTAGCGTTTAGTTAGTGTTAGATAATGTTAACCACTGTACCGTGAGGTTTGTTAGCGTTTAGTTAGTGTTAGATAATGTTAACTACTGTACCGTGAGGTTTGTTAGCGTTTATTAGTGTTAGATAATGTTAACTTTGTACTGTGAGGTTTGCTCGGTTGAACTCATTACTTACCTGAGTTGTGGTATAAATAAAGAACATTTTATTCATCGTGTATTTAATTGTTGTAGTGTTTGATCAATTATTCGTTTATTTTATGCTGTTAATAATATGTGTTTAGATAAAATAAACATTACAGACACGCAGTACAAGACTATCCATCTAGATATTATAAACATTAAAGAGGCTGACCGCATCCCCAGGCAGGCTAATCATTCACGCTGAACACCAAGTGATTCACGCACAGACAGACAGGCAGACAGACAGATAGACAGACAGACAAACAGATAGACAGAAGCATTTGATTCTTAGACTTTATAATCACCTTGACACAAAATGCGGGAGACAACCGCACCAACATACAATCGCACAAACAATAGAGCGAGGACAAGCAGCGCCAGGACAAACACACAAACAATAGAACGAGGACAAGCAGCGCCAGGACAAACACACAAACAATAGAACGAGGACAAGCAGCGCCAGGAGAAACACACAAACAATAGAGAGAGGACAAGCAGCGCCGGGACAAACACACAAACAATAGAACGAGGACAAACAGCGCCAGGACAAACACACAAACAATAGAACGAGGACAAGCAGCGCCAGGAGAAACACACAAACAATAGAGCGAGGACAAGCAGCGCCAGGACAAACACACAAACAATAGAACGAGGACAAGCAGCGCCAGGAGAAACACACAAACAATAGAGCGAGGACAAGCAGCGCCGGGACAAACACACAAACAATAGAACGAGGACAAACAGCGCCAGGACAAACACACAAACAATAGAACGAGGACAAGCAGCACCAGGAGAAACACACAAACACTAGAGCGAGGACAAGCAGCGTCAGGACAAACACACAAACAATAGAGCGAGGACAAGCAGGGCCGGGACAAACACAGAAACAATACAGTCGGAAAACGCACAAACAATAGAGTGAGGACAAGCAGCACCAGGAGAAACACACAAACACTAGAGCGAGGACAAGCAGCGTCAGGACAAACACACAAACAATAGAACGAGGACAAGCAGCGCCAGGACAAACACACAAACAATAGAGCGAGGACAAGCAGCGTCAGGACAAACACACATACAATAGAGCGAGGACAAGCAGGGCCAGGACAAACACACAAACAATAGAACGAGGACAAGCAGTGCCGGGACAAACACAAACAATAGAACGAGGACAAGCAGCGCCAGGACAAACACACACACAATACAGCCGGACAAACACACAAACAAAACACAGACGAGTGTATTATCTTTCTTCTGATACTAATATACAGTATGTGTACAATCTACTTCAGTATGTTTTACAGTGAAGGGCACAAACAACCTTATGAAACGTAGTGGATGGTTGGCTGGCTGGCACCTTGGTTGGTTGGTTGGTTGGCTTGTTGGTTGGTTGGGTGATTGGCAGGTTGGCTGGTTGGCTAGCTGTCTGGTTGTCTGGCTTGGTTGACTGATTGGTTGACTGGTTAGCTGGCTGGTTGGTTGGCTGGCTGGCTGGTTGGCTGGGTGGTTGGTTGGCTGGTTAGTTGACTGGCTGGCTGTCTGGTTGGCTGGTTTGTTGCTGGTTGGCTGACTGGTTGGCTGGCTGACTGGTTGGCTTGCTGGCTAGCTGACTGACTGATTGGCTGACTGGCTAGTTGGGTGGCTAGTTGGGTGGCTGGCTGGCTGACCGGTAACATTAAAATTAAATAGTTTGAGTGTAAGGTGGATTATAGACCCGCCCTCATAGTTGGATTATAGACCCGACCTCACAGGTGGATTATAGACCCGCCCTCACAGGTGGATTATAGACCCGCCCTCACAGGTGGATTATAGACCCGACCTCACAGGTGGATTATAGACCCGCCCTCACAGGTGGATTATAGACCCGCCCTCACAGGTGGATTATAGACCCGCCCTCACAGGTGGATTATAGACCCGCCCTCACAGGTGGATTATAGACCCGCCCTCACAGGTGGATTATAGACCCGCCCTCACATGTGGATTATAGACCCGCCCTCACAGGTGGATTATAGACCCGCCCTCACAGGTGGATAATAGACCCGCCCTCACAGGTGGAGTATAGACCCGCCCTCACAGGTGGATTATAGACCCGCCCTCACAGGTGGATTATAGACCCGCCCTCACAGGTGGATTATAGACCCGCCCTCACAGGTGGATTATAGACCCGCCCTCACAAGTGGATTATAGACCCGCCCTCACAGGTGGATTATAGACCCGCCCTCACAGGTGGATTATAGACCCGCCCTCACAGGTGGATTATAGACCCGCCCTCACAGGTGGATTATAGACCCGCCCTCACAGGTGGATTATAGACCCGAACTCACAGGTGGATTATAGACCCGCCCTCACAGGTGGATTATAGACCCGCCCTCACAGGTAGATTATAGACCCGCCCTCACACATTACTAACACATGATAATATAATGGGGATGAGAGGAGACCGCGACCCTGTGTGTTAACTACATATTGGTGTGTCATTAATCCTTAGCTAATGTAATGTACTGATTATAGAGAGTGATTCCGCCCTTAATTACAAAGATACGTGATTCAAATATGTATTATAACACCAGACATGAACACCTGACATGACTGACCCTTGTTTAATGAAAGACCAAGTTAGTGATTCAGTATATATTTGTAATTACTGAAACTTAGGATGTTCGTCTGTCTCTTGATTCAAAAAATACGTGGTTGAAATATGTATTGTAGAACCTGACGTGAACACAAATGAATATGTAGTTGGATTCTGGTCAAATGAGAGACTGTTAGTTGATGCAGTACATAATGTCTATGTTGCATTAATGTTTGGTTAATGGAATGTATACTCATGGTAAGATTCTTAACTAAAAGGTAAATGCCAGGCTAAGGTGAATATATTACATAATACCTTGTAAATTATTATTTAAATGAGTGTAAATTATTATGTAAATGAGAATAAAATAATAAATGAGTTGTTTAGTTAACCATCTAAAACCTATTATAGTTTCTGGTCTTGAATTAGAATGAATCAAAACCAGACAGTTAACCACAGATAGATGTATCATATACCATTTGCTTAATGTTGATGGATTAACTGTATTTCATTTTACTGCACCTCTCCTGTTATTTCTAATCCCTGAAAATCTTGAAATTTAATGTTTTTTTTTTTTGTAATTGGAGTTTGAATTTGATTTTGACAAGTTGCTCATTCGTCCACTACATTATTCCTTCCTTACTCGGGTCAAAGTAGAGGGACGGGGGCTTCTGCCTCTGTCCTTAATCCATTTTTCGCTGCTTACCTTGATACGTTTTAATTAGTGGAGTTGAGAGGTGGCTACGCTGCCTGCTCGCCCCCCCCCCCCTTCCAACACGCACACACCGGCAGCCTGAATAAAGTTTTTGATGTCGCATCGTGTCAGTTTGTTTCACTTGGTCGAGAGGACAGGAAGGCAGGGAAGACGGAGCGAGGTGAATGATGGAGAGAGATAGAGAGAATGTGAGGAAGGAGAGAGGAGAGAGAGAAAGGGGGGAGGGGGAAGGGGAGGGAGAGAGGGCAGAGAAGAGGGAGAGGGGTAGATGATGTAAGATGGAAAGACAGAGAGGGTGAGGAAGGAGAAAGGAGAGAGAGGGGGAGGGCAGGGAAGATGGAGAGAGACAGAGAGGGCAGGGAAAGGGGAGAAAATTGGAAATGGGGAGAGACAAGGCGAGGAAGGAGAAAGAAAAGAGAGAGGGGGGATGATAGACGATGAAGGGAGACAAAGAAGGTGGGGAACGAGAGAGGGAGGGGGGAGGGAGGGCAGGAAAGAAGGAGTGAGAGAGGTAGATGGTCGAATAGAGAGAGAGAGAGAGAGAGAGAGAGAGAGAGAGAGAGAGACGATATACTGCACAAGGATAACATAAATTGCTTCATAAGAAATTCAATATAAAAATCTTTATTGGTTGTCGGAAAGAAAATATCATCACTGTGTTTCTTTACTTCTAGTCTCTTTTAATATTATCTTTTCTTCATTTTATTATCGTCTTTTATGCACCTCAATCACACAGTGGCGTGTTCTTACCCCCGTCTATTTACATAGTTACTTGGTGGTCTTATCCAATCACAAGTCCGCACTGGCACCTGCCAAAGTTATGATTGGGTAATTCTGAAGATGTCATCAGGCTGCTGGCCAAGTTTCGGAAGCCATCCGGATCTTCATTTAAGGAGTTATTAGGACTGGCGCTGATACAGAGTTTCGTGGCCTCACGACTTCAACAATCGACTACGTGACCTCGCCTACGATGTCAGCGCTCTTCTTCTTGACATCAATAACGAGGTGTTCAATTTTTTCTTTGACCTGACCGATGATGTCATCGATCTTCCCGTGTCCTCACCAATGACATCAGCGATCTTTTCCGTGACCTCACTAATAGTTTCAAACTTAGGTTGGATGCTTATATGAGCAATATGGGTTGGGTGTAAACGGGACTGCCCAGTATGGGCCAATAGACCCGCCGCAGTTTCCTCCATTCTCATGTTCTTATGTTCTTATATTCCGTGGCCGTGTAGATTCTCAGACGTGACCTCAAAACGTCACTAATCTCGGCCTTGCCATCGCTTCTGACGTCATCGCTCCCGTAGCCACGTACGCTCCCTTCCTCCCTGTCGTTGACGTCACTGCAGCCTTGGCGTGTCCGTTGCAAGAGTACGAAGGGCGAGATAGGGTGAGTGGTTATGGGGTGAGTGTGGTTAAGCAGGAGGCGAGAGGCTGATGAAGGGTGAGTGAAAAGAGCTGAGAGGGAGTATAAGAGGGGTGACATACCGCTCCATAACAGACGCCATTAACTCACGTCTCGCTATACGTAAACATACAACTTTAACGACGTCACCTTTCACCTGCGAAAATGGCCCCAGTAATTACTCATTGATCCAGAGAGCCATTTTAGTAGTCCCGCTTCCACCCCTCCTCTTTATCTCTCCCCTTGTGTTCACGCTTCTGTCTCTCTTTTTTATTTTTCTCTTCCTATTCCCTTTTCTTTACTCTTTTTCCTTCTTCTGTTCCTTTTCTCACAATCTCACTTTCTTTCTTTCTATCCTTTCTATATTATTATCTTTCTTTATCATCTCTTTAATTCGGATAAATTATTTCTCACTTTTGTTTTCTTTCGTTTCCCCTTTTTTGTCATTTTCTATTTCTCCTTTTCTTTACTCTCTCCCTCTCCTTTACGTTTCTCATACACCCACATACTTTTATTTACCCTCATTGGTGTCAGCTTTCAAAAGAGAGAGTGAGGATCATTACACATTGATCCGCTGAGAAAATTGATACTTTCTCTTTTGTTCTGTTACATATTACCATTTTCTTTTTTTCTTCCTTTCTATTTCCATTTATTTTCCTCACATTCTTGCCCTTGTTCACCCCCTCCCCCTCTCTCTCTCCTCCTTTCTATTCCCCTCTCACCTTACCTCTTCCCTCTCCCCTCTTACTTCAATACTTATGCCCTCTTTTCTTTCTACCTAATTACCCCTCACTGCCCTCTTTCCTCACCCCTTCACTTCCCCTCCTCTCTCCTCCCTCTACTTATAAGCTCCTAACCACTTATAATTGTCCTCTCTCTCTCTCTCTCTCTCTCTCTCTCTCTCTCTCTCTCTCTCTCTCTCTACGTTTTTCTCAGTCTTATTTATTGCCTTGTCTGTCTCCGTTGTCTTACCCTGTCTCTGTTGTCTTACCCTGTCTCTGTTGTTGTCTTACCCTGTCTCTGTTGTTGTCTTACCCTGTCTCTGTTGTTTTACCCTGTCTCTGTTGTTGTCTTACCCTGTCTCCGTTGTCTTACAGTGTCTCTGTTGTCTTACCCTGTCTCTGTTGTCTTCCCCTGTCTCTGATATCTTACCCTGTCTCTGTTGTCTTACCCTGTCTCTGTTGTCTTACCCTGTCTCTCTTGTCTTATCCAGTCTCTGTTGTTTTACCCTGTCTCTGTTGTCTTACCCTGTCTCTGTTGTCTTATCCAGTCTCTGTTGTCTTCCCCTGTCTCTGTTGTTTTACCCTGTCTCTGTTGTTGTCTTACCCTGTCTCCGTTGTCTTTCAGTGTCTCTGTTGTCTTACCCTGTCTCTGTTGTCTTCCCCTGTCTCTGATATCTTACCCTGTCTCTGTTGTCTTACCCTGTCTCTGTTGTCTTACCCTGTCTCTGTTTTCTTACCCTGTCTCTGTTGTCTTATCCATTTTCTGTTGTCTTACCCTGTCTCTGTTGTCTTACCCTGTCTCTGTTGTCTTACCCTGTCTCTGTTGTCCTACCCTCTCTCTGTTGTCTTACCTGTCTCCGTTATCTTACCCTGTTTCCGTTGTCTTACCCTGTCTCCGTTGTTGTCTTACCCTGTCTCCGTTGTCTTACCCTGTCTCTGCTGTCTTACCCTGCCTCTGTTGTCTTACCTTGTCTCTGTTATTGTCTTACCCCTTCTCCGTTGTCTTACACTGTCTCTGTTGTCTTACCCTGTCTCCGTTATTGTCTTACCCTGTCTCCGTTGTCTTACTCTGTCTCTGTTGTCTTACCCTGTCTCCGTTGTCTTACCCTGTCTCTGTTGTCTAACCCTGTCTCTGTTGTTGTCTTACCCTGTCTCCGTTGTCTTACCCTGTCTCTGTTGTTGTCTTACCCTGTCTCTGTTGTCTTACCCTGTCTCTGTTGTTTTACCCTGTCTCTGTTGTTGTCTTACCCTGTCTCCGTTGTCTTACAGTGTCTCTGTTGTCTTACCCTATCTCTGTTGTCTTCTCCTGTCTCTGACATCTTACCCTGTCTTTATTGTCTTACCCTGTCTCTGTTGTGTTACCCTGTCTCTGTTGTCTTACCCTGTCTCTGTTGTCTTACCCAGTCTCTGTTTTCTTACCATGTCTCTGTTGTCTTACCCTGTCTCTGTTGTCTTACCCTATCTCTGTTGTCCAACCCAGTCTCTGTTGTCTTTACCCTCTCTCTGTTGTCTTACCCTGTCTCCGTTGTCTTACCCTGTCTCCGTTGTCTTACTCTGTCTCCGTTGTTGTCTTACCCTGTCTCCGTTGTCTTACCCTGCCTCTGTTGCCTTACCTTGTCTCTGTTATTGTCTTACCCCCTCTCCGTTGTCTTACACTGTCTCTGTTGTCTTACCCTGTCTCCGTTGTCTTACTCTGTCTATGTTGTCTTTCCCTCTCTCTGTTGTCTTACCCTGTCTCTGTTGTCTTACTCTGTCTCTGTTGTCTTACTATGTCTCTGTTGTCTTACCCTGTCTTTGTTGTCTTACCCTGTCTCTGTTGTCTTACTCTGTCTCTGTTGTCTTACCATGTCTCTGTTGTCTTACCCTCTCTCTGTTGTCTTACCCTGTCTCCGTTGTCTTACCCTGTCTCCGTTGTTGTCTTACCCTGTCTCCATTGCCTTACCCTGTCTCCGTTGTCTTACCCTGTCTGTGTTGTCTTACCCTGTCTCCGTTGTCTTACCCTGTCTTTGTCGTCTTACCCTGTCTCTGTTGTCTTACCCTGTCTCTGTTGTCTTACTCTGTCTCTGTTGTCTTACCATGTCTCTGTTGTCTTACCCTCTCTCTGTTGTCTTACCCTGTCTCCGTTGTCTTACCCTGTTTCCGTTGTTGTCTTACCATGTCTCTGTTGTCTTGCCCTGTCTCCGTTGTCTTACCCTGTCTCTGTTGTCTTAACCTGCCTCTGTTGTCTTACCCTGTCTCCGTTATTGTCTTACCCTGTCTCTGTTGTCTTACCCTGTCTCTGTTGTGTTACCCTGTCTCAGTTGTCTTAACCTGCCTCTGTTGTCTTACCCTGTCTCTGTTATTGTCTTACCCCCTCTCCGTTGTCTTACCCTGTCTGTGTTGTCTTACCCTGTTTCCGTTGTTGTCTTACCATGTCTCTGTTGTCTTGCCCTGTCTCCGTTGTCTTACCCTGTCTCTGTTGTCTTAACCTGCCTCTGTTGTCTTACCCTGTCTCCGTTATTGTCTTACCCTGTCTCTGTTGTCTTACCCTGTCTCTGTTGTGTTACCCTGTCTCAGTTGTCTTAACCTGCCTCTGTTGTCTTACCCTGTCTCTGTTATTGTCTTACCCCCTCTCCGTTGTCTTACCCTGTCTTTGTCGTCTTACCCTGTCTCTGTTGTCTTACCCTGTCTCTGTTGTGTTACCCTGTCTCAGTTGTCTTAACCTGCCTCTGTTGTCTTACCATGTCTCTGTTGTCTTGCCCTGTCTCCGTTGTCTTACCCTGTCTCTGTTGTCTTAACCTGCCTCTGTTGTCTTACCCTGTCTCTGTTATTGTCTTACCCCCTCTCCGTTGTCTTACCCTGTCTCAGTTGTCTTAACCTGCCTTTGTTATCTTTCCCTGTCTCCGTTGTCTTACCCTGTCTCCGCTGTCTTACCCTGTCTCTGTTGTCTTAACCTGCCTTTGTTGTCTTTCCCTGTCTTCGTTGTCTTACCCTGTCTCTGTTGTCTTCCCCTGTCTCTTTTAATTTACCCTGTTTCTGTTGTCTTACCTTGTCTCCGTTGTTTTACCCTGTCTCTGTTGTCTTACCATGTCTCTGTTGTCTTACCCTCTCTCCGTTGTCTTACCCTGTTTCTGTTGTCTTCCCCTGTCTTTGTTGTCTTACCCTCTCTCTGTTGTCTTACCCTGTCTCCGTTGTCTTACCCTGTCTCCGTTGCCTTACCCTGTCTCCGTTGTCTTACCCTGTCTCCGTTGTCTTAAGCTGTCCCTGTTGTCTTATCCTGCCTCTGTTGTCTTACCTTGTCTCTGTTATTGTGTTACCCCCTCTCCGTTGTCTTACACTGT